>PVHO010025494.1:0-29028 GCA_004024885.1 Saguinus imperator
CCAATGGAACAGAACAGAAGCATCGGAGGCAACACAACATATCTACAACCATATTATCTTTGATAAACCAGACAAAAACAGGCAATGGGGAAAGGATTCCCTATTTAATAAATGGTGTTGGGAAAACTGGCTAGCCATGTGCAGAAAGCAGAAACTGGACCCCTTTCTGACACCTTACACTAAAATTAACTCCAGATGGGTTAAAGACTTAAACATAAGACCTGACACCATAAAAACCCTAGAAGAAAATCTAGGCAAAACCGTTCATGTCTGCATAATCTTAAAACAACACTCTATCCTTGGATGTGTGAGTTTTTTCCAGTTTTCCACAGTTGCATGTAAATTTTGATGAGTTCCCTTGTAACAAAATTATGCCTCTGTTTTACCATTTCCTTTGAATAAATCCCCAAAGTGAAATTACTAAACCAAATCTAAGAATAAGCAAATATTGTTTTTGATACAACTCACAGCAATTATTTTTTAAGTTGTAAGTAATAAAATAAAATATATACATATTAATATCTATAGGAGACCTTGGCAAATGATTCAATCATAAGTGATCCTATGAGCTTTTCACCCTACCTGATTCATCATTCCTTCTCCCTCTCTGAACAATTTGAGAAAAGTTGCAGATATTGCAAAACTCTGCCTCTGAATACTTCAGTGATTATTTCCTAAGAATAAGGATATTCTCTTACATAATCATAGTCAAGCTGTCAAAATCAGGAAATTTAACATTGATTGAATTCTTTTATCTGACATTCATTTCATATTCACTCAAATTCAAATTGTCCCAATAATATCCTTTACGGTTATTTCTTATTTTTTTTTCATTCAGAATTCAATCTAAGATCACAGGTTGCATTCTGTTATCAATCTCTTTAACTTTCTTTAATATTAAACAACTCTTTAGCATTTCTTTGGATTTTTGATCTGGATATTTGTAAGATTACAACTCTGTTCCAAATTGTCCCACATTTTGGGTTTCTCTGCTGTTGGTTCATAATTAATTCAGATTATGAATCTTCAGAAGGAATATACTGGAATTAATAGTGTGTTCTTCAGAATACTTTATACTGGAAACCCTAGGATATCAATTTATCTTATTCATAATATTAAAATTGATCATTTTTTTAAGATGATATGTATTAAATTTCTCCACCATAAATTTACTATTTCTCCTTTTATAACTAATAACTAATTTGGGAGGATCCAAGATGGCCAAATAGGAACAGTTCCAGACTGCAGTTCCCAGCAAGAACAATGCAGAAGTTGAGTGCCCACCGCATTTCCAAACCAGTTTTCACTGCCCACAGACCAGGAGATTCCCTGGATGAAAAGCGCCATGAGTTTACAGCCCCACAGTTTCAGTAGGTGCTGGCTTAGCGCACAGAAACTCATACCAATCTGGGCAGCCATTACAACTGGTGCCTGGAAAGCCTGGGAGACAGAGCTGCCCATTCAACTGAAAGGGAGGGGGCAGAGACAGGGAGCCAGGAGATCTGGCTCGGCAGGTACCACCCCCACAAAACAAGCAATCTGTAACGCTCTGGATTGAGAGTTTCGCAGCAAGCAGCTGGACCATGGATGGTCCAGCTCAGCGTGGGGAAGGGCAACTACTACTACTGACAGTCTGCCACTACCAAGGCACTTCAAACAGCAGCTGGGCAGAGTCTGTGGCAGCTCAACAATGCCTCTGCTGGCAGACTGTGACCAGACTACTCCCTGTGGGGCAGGGTGTCTATGAAAAAAGGCAGCAGCATGACAGGAACTTATAAATAAACCCGACCTTCCTAGGACAGAGCACCTGGGAAAAGAGGCGGTTATGAGTTCTGCTGCAGCAGACTTAAAAGTATCTGCTCAGCATCTCTGCATGGAACAATGCAGCTCCCAGCACAGCACTTGAGCTCTTATAAGGGACAGACTGTCTTCTCAAGCAGCTCCCCAATCCCTGTATGCCCAAAGAGACACCTCATAAAGGAGAGCTCAGGCTGACATCTGTCAGGGACGAAGATAACAGAAGAAGAAACCCACAGCAACCCTTATGATCCCCAGGCAAGCAGGGTCTAGAGTGAACCTCCAGCAGTCCTGCAGCAAAGGGGCCTGACTGTTAGAAGGAAAACTAAGAAACAGAAAGAAATAACTTCATCATCAACAAAAAGAATGTCCACTTAGAGACCCCATCTGAAAATCACCAACTACAAAGACTACAGGTAGATAAAGCCACTAAGATGGGAAGAAACCAGCACAAAAATGATGAAAACACCAAAACCCAGAACACCTCTCCTCCTCCAAAGGATCACAACTCCTCACCAGCTAGGGATCAAAGCTGGATGGAGAATGAGTCTGATGAATTGACAGAAACAGGCTTCAGAAGATGGGTAATAACAAACTTCTCAGAGCTAAAATAACATGAGCTAACCCAATGCGAAGAAACTAAGAACCTAAAAAAACAGGTTAGATAAGATGCTAATTAGAATATACAGCGTAGAGAACAATATAAATGACTTAGTGGAGGTTTTGTTTTGTTTCTGGTAGTAGGAACACATTCTTAATGTTTTGTCAGAAGTATTCCTGGGCCATAGAAACTAGGGAAACAAACAGCTTCCTGTATCTTCCATGGAAGGTGGAAGGTAGCACCATGAGAAGATAGTATTATAGCTCAAGCATTTCCTTCCAGTGGGACATTTGGTCTCCTTGGCCTCTGTATAGTTGCAGAAGACAGCGAAGCATATTCAGGTCTTTCTGCAGCTCGCTGTCATCAAGTGCCCATGAAGAAGACTCAGAGCCACCTGTGAGGGGCTACTGTTTTAGAGACTGTACTGCAGAGTGGGGAAGAGGTAGCACAGTGGTGTATACAAGTCTAAAGAAACCCCTCAGAAACCAGTTGGAGGGACGCGATAATCAGGAATGTGAACAAAGATTTACCTATGAAGATATTAATGAAGATGCTTTTTTAAAGAGCACATACTTAGACACCACATAAAATGTCGGTGAATAGGGAATATATTGATGGTTAGGATGTGAGCTAGTACTTTTTTTTTAAATCAATTTTTCAAAACGTAGCAAGAATATTAAGCTGGTAATTACACTTTGAGAAATATATTCTGAAAAAATATTCTGAAATTCATGTAAAGAATCTTTATGTCCATCACATTATTATTTGTAATGGCAAAGGCTGGGAACATCTTATACATGTCAGAAGTATTCCTGGGCAATAGGAACTAGGGAAACCAACAGCTTCCTCTATCTTCTATATAAAAACAAATCCATATAAATAAATATAATGTTTATAAAAATACTTTGATACCATTGGGAAATGCTCTGTATAAAACAAATTGTTCTGTGGAAAACAAATCCATAAAAATAAAAGTAATGTTTATGAAAATATTTTAATACCATTGGGAAATGCTCACCACTTAATGGTAAATGAGAAAATCAAAATATAAAACTATTTTAGTTGAGTCCTCTGGGAAGCAAACAATTGGGCAGGATAATGCCTGTGACAGATAAAGGAGGTGATAAAATAGGAGAACAGACTTCACAAGACAATGCAGTTCTGACAACTGTAGAGGAGAGAGGGAATAAAGAAGATGGGGTAAGAGGAGACTCTGGCTGTAGTTCAACCCCAAGAAAATCTCAGCCAACAGGAGCTCTGGCACAGAGAGTGTTGAAGATGGTGCATTGGGTGGAAAGGGCCAGGCCCTAATACTCAGGGCTCTGCTCAGTCACGTGCTAGAGCTTCTCATGAGAATGCAGAGACGCCAGAGAACAGGGCAAGCAGGGCTTCTCAAACACTGCAGCAGATTTTAGAGAGCCTGTTGGCTGAAGACTATTAGCTAACTCACTCCTCACTGCCGATCGCCACATTCTTTCTGAATGGGAGATCTTATTGGTGACCCTTCACGCTGCTACAAAATCTACTCAGTGTGATACTGGCTTTGAGAAAGAAAGAGAAAGAGAAACGAGAGAAAGAGAATAAGTATAAATAAAGTTAATGTTTATGATAATCTGTGTGATTATGATAATCTCTGTATAATCTGTGTGAATATGAATTCTGAAAAAGTCATTTATGTATTTTACGAATTTATTTCTTTTCTTTTCTTTCTTTCTTTTTTTTAACAAGTCTCGCTCTGTTGCCCAGGCTGGAGTGCAGTGGCACAATCACAGCTCACTGCAGCCTTAACCTCCTGGGCTCAAGCAATCCTCAGGCCCCTGAGTAACTGGAAGTACAAGCACATGCCACCACATCCTGTGAATTTTAATTTTAATTTTATTGTGTTTTTTGAGACAGAGTCTCTCTGTCATCTAGGCTGGAGTACAGTGGCATGATCTCAGCTCACTGCAACCTCCACCTCCTGGGTTCAAGCAATTCTCATGCTTCAGCCTCCAAATAGATTGGATTACAAGTGCCTGCCACCACGCCCAGCTAATTTTTACATTTTTAGTAAAGATGGGGTTGCACTATGTTAGTTAGGTTGGTCCTGAACTTGTGACCTCAAGTGAGTCACCCTCCTCAGCCTCGAAGATTGCTAGGATTACAGGTGTGAGCCACTGTGCCCAGTCTACTAAATTTTACATTTCTTGTAGACTGGAGTCTAGCTAAGCTGCCCAGGCTGGTCTCAAACTCCTGGCCTCAAGGATCCTCCTGTCTCAGCCTCCCAAAACCCTAGGATTACAGGTAGGAGCCACCACACCTGGCTATTATTTTACAAATTTCTACAATAATCATGTATTATTTTTACAATAATAAAATTGTCAAAAAAGAACTCACATGAAAGTGAGTGTCGAAAGGAATAAAATACATTCCCACTCCCATCTGAAATTAAATAATCATTTTTAAAAGCTTGTGTAGATTCCTGTGTCACAGAGATACCCAGTTACTTTTGCTGTTGGAAGAGGAATACACAATTCTTCAGTAATTTGCAAAGAAATCTGTTTTTGGTAAATGTTTTCCTGTGAACTCATGAGGATTTTTCAGTACTGTTTTTAGAATGAGCTCTAAAGTTGATATTTTAAAACAAAATTGGGGGCTGGCACGATGGCTCCTGCCTGTAATCTCAGCACTTTGGGAGGCCGAGGTGGGTGGATCACGAGGTCAGGAGATGGAGACCATCTTGGTCAACATGGTGAAACCCTGTCTCTACTAAAAAAACACAAAAATTAGCTGGGAGTGGTGGCACATGCCTGTAGTCTCAGCTACTCAGGAGGCTGAGGCAGGAGAATGCTTGAACCTGGGAGGCGGAGGTTGCAGTGAACGGAAATCACGTCACTGCATTCCAGCCTAGAGACAGAGCGAGACTCCAACTCAAAATAAATAAGTAAATAAAAATAAATAAATAAAATAAACCAAAATTAAAAAATATAAAGTTAACATTTATTACAACCTAATAGCATGTCCTAAGTTTCTTTCACCTTGCCTAATTAGTGAAAGAACAACTTGTTAAAATCTTCTTGTACTTGTCTGCAAAATCACTTTGAAAATGTTTATTTCTTTCTATCTTAAAAGTAAATATAGAATTTGGAAAATATAAATAGAAGAAAAAATTTTCCTAAAATTTCAATGCCTAAGACAAAGATTATCTCTGTTTCTGGTATTATTTTCTGTACATAGATTATATATATAATTTTAGATTTTCTTTTTTCATTTAACACAAGACTGTTTCATTTTTTTTTTTTTTTTTAGACAGTCTTGCTCTGTCCCCCAGGCTAGACTGCAGTGGCACGACCTCAGCTCACAGCAGCCTCTCCTCTGCCTCCCGGATTTGAGCAAGTCTCCTGTCTCAGTTTCCTGAGTAGCTGGGACTACAGGCACATTTTTGTATTTTAGTAGAGACAGGGTTTCACCATACTGGTCAGGCTGGTCTCGAACTCCTGACCTCATGATCTGCCCATCTTGGCCTCCCAAAGTACTTGGATTACAGGCATGAGCCACCATACCTGGTCTGTTTCATATGAATTTAATAGTTACATAATATTTCATGATATATAGACCACGGTTTAGTTTCTCACTCCTGTTTCTGGACATTTATTTTCCAGTTTTGTCTACTAAAATAAATACATTTGTTTTATTCTTATGCAGATATTATACTAGCCAAATATTTAAAAAAATTTAAATAAGGTACAGTTTGGAAGGATTTTTAAAGTCTGTGAAAAACTGAAGGGTATGTAAATGACTGTAACACTTAAAAACAGAAACTCTTCTACATTTGTAACTCTGCCTGCACAAACTGAGTGTAACACAGGTGTTGCCAGTTTTAAAAGGTGTTAAAAATAATTACATCAATAACCAAGGAAGAATATTCCAACAGCTGCTTTATTTATGAACGTGTTAAGTTCTGAAAGAATGTTTCAAAATTCTTCTTATGCTAAAGTCAGTTTATAGGTATTTTATGATATTGAAATGAGTTAATCCTTCAAACCATTAAAAACTCGCCATATTTGTCTCTTTCTTGCTAATATATATTCTATAAAGCATTTTTTTAAACAAACCATGATCTTCTCCACTGACAGTTGGCTAGGGCCATAACATCCTCCTTCATTATCTTTATTAGGATAATATAGAGCTGCCAGGACAGCATGGGTTATGTTCCACATTACTGCTCTCTTTGATATAGCTTAGAAGCCAATAGCTCCCAGCCTCTGAGCCATCTGTGACTTGCTAGAAAAGCTTCAGCAGCCATACCTTCAACCTTTGTTTAACCTTTACGTTTCCTAGCTTGTTATTTTCTATTCCTAGTCTTTTCTTGAATTAATATTAACAGGCATTCAATACTGATGTATATTCTCTAACCATAATGTGAAGATCTTCCACTTTTGTCTGTAACATTTTCTGTTTTTAACTACTGTGAATAGCATATAAACAGTACTCTTGGCCTATTAATAGTCTCTTACTGTACAGTGATCTATGTTTCTAAAACATCTCAAAACTAAGCTGAACAGCCAATAAAACAATCCACCCAAAGGCAGAAGTGGCTCCTCACAGTCTCATATGCCACATTTTAATGGCGAGCAGAGCTGATCTACTTTTGCATTGTGTTTCTCTTTTTCATATATAAAGCATATATATGTTTACAAGTTGAAAGTTCCTGAGTAGTGATGTTTCTATAATCAAAAATAATTATATAGATATCTCTATTTGTACATTTACCAGATTCTATTTGTATAAGGTAACTGGCTTATGCTGAAATCTTTTTTATTCCAGATCTCTGCTACTCAGCCATAAATGTTCTTGCCAATATTAACATCAATTTTTGTATTAAGACTAATGATTTATTTTAAAAGGCCAATGTAACAGAGGAGGTGTCACCCACTAATCTATTAGCACCTTTAACTACATCAGTATACATTCATAAATCAGATTAATGAAAGAAGGTGCCCACCAGGAGAGGGATTTTAATGTGAAGAGAATGGAGGAAAGATGGAAAGTTATTGAAGATGATAATCCTGGCTAAGAAGAGTGTGAACAGTGAGAATTGAGGGGACAGAAGGAAGTCTTTAAAGGCCAGGGAGGGAAGCAATAGATAAAGAAAGGGATGTTGTGCAGAGATATGGAAGACATCAATATATAGCCTTTGGCCTTCTGGTTTTTCCAAATATGAGAAAATTCTGTAACTCGTGCAATGAAGTTTGTAAAGTGAGCTAGCCATATCATTCTTATCTGTCTATATTTCATCTTTTCTTCTCCTGGTAATAATGCTGCATTCCTAAAGAATAACAATACAAGCAGGGACTAGCTTTGTGTTTAGTTGTTTGCTTTTTAAGTCAATGCTCAAGATATGTTGGTTAAAAAGGAAAATGTTCATATGGTAAACTAAATTCAATAATACATCATTCAACAGGTCAGGAGTAAGGTAATTCAGTACCGCAGGTCATCTAATAACATCATCATTTTGTTATAAAATAGATGAAAAAGAATATCCGGCAGAGGCCACTGTCTATGTGAAGTGTGCATGTTCTTCCTAGGTCTGTGTGGGTATTCTCTAGGTACTCTAGTTTCCTCCTACATCCCAAACTTGAGTGTGTTAAGTGAATTGGGTGTCTACATTGTCCCAATCTGAGTGTGTATGAGTGTGTGTGCATGAGTGTGCCCTGCATGGAATGACCAAGGTGGGTTCCTGCCTCAATCATGAGCTGCTGAGAGAGGCTCTGGCCACCTGCTACCCTGAATTGGAATAAGTGGATTGGAAAATGAATGAATACAAAGTATTGTCAAATAAAAATTTGTAAAGTAGGCAGCGATCATACAAATGCATGACAATAAGCATTGTGGCAAGGAAGTAGAAGCACTCAGAGGGCGGGCCGTATTGGTGATTGTTTTTGAACTGTGTGGTGGTAGGAGATGCTCTGGACAATTTTCTCTTTGCAAATAGGTATAGCTTAATTTAACTCCCAACTCCCAGCCACTACAACTGCTGTCACTCACTGATTCACCACAAATTTAGTAAGTAATTATCTTCCTCACATTTATTAATCTTTCTTTTAAATGTATCTGTAGCTCACATTTATTTCAATATTTAATATTAGAAGTGTTTTGTTTCTTATTTAAAAGTATGGTGATGTTTTATGACCAGAAATATGCCATAGGAACTTAACTCTTGCTTCTATCAATTAGTCAATGGTAATATTGGTTTCATTATAAATCATTTGCCTAAAGTCACAGTTTTCAATAACTCATCAACCACATTGAGGATTTACTGTATATAGCATGCTATAAAATTGACCAGCATAAACCACTAATAAGAATATTAACACTTTAATGGGGAGAAGGTTAATTCACTTAATTTTCTGAAGTTAAATTTATATAACCACAACTTTGTTAAATGAGCACACATTTGCTCTGTCAATACCCACTAGTGAAAGTCCAGAAACATACATGAAGTCAAAAAAAGTCATGTATATCAACTGTGCTTCTGTGGTAGCAAGAAAGAGCTGCAGGGTATTTTTGGTAAGACAGAATTAGAGGGGGCTCATCACAGAGTTTGGGTCTGTGCTGGATGATTTTGGGGAAGATTAAGGAAGTCAGGCTTTATTCTGGATTGAGTACCATCAGAAAGCATGGGCAGTTAAAAACTTAGGTACTTAAAAAAATTGTATTTAAGAGGCACTAGGAAAGATTAGGGACTCAGTCGTCATCAATAAAACACTCTGCCCAGAGGCACAAGGACCCCTCACAATCTCATATGCCACCTTTTAATGGCGAGCAGAGCTGATCTACTTTTGCATTGTAGTTCTTTATTGAATCTATGAAGTGTATATAAGTTAACCAGTTGATAGTTCCTGAGTAGTGATGCTTCTATAATAGAAAATAAGGTACATTTACCAGATACTATTTGTATGAGATAACTGGCTTATGCTGAAATCTTTTTTATTCCAGATCTCTGCTACTAAACCATAAATGTTCTTCTCAATATTGACATCAATCTTTGGATTAAGATAAATGATTTCCTTTAAAAGGAAAAGAAACAACAGCCACTCGTGTTACCTGGGAGAGGAGGGTATCTGGTTATTTTGGTGATTGTGTTGCATCCTTGTCTCTGTGCTTGCAATTATTGGGCAGTGATTTTGTTTTCATTTCTACCGTGGTGGTGAAGTGGCCTTGTCTGGCCTTTCTTGGTATTCTGTGGGTATAGATTTTATTCAGTGGGGAGTACCATGTCCTAGCTGTCAGTGTTAAGGGCTATTTTATTTTGCTATTTCTTTCTCAGATAATTTATTTCCACATTCAACAAATATAAGATATAAGTTTCAGTATGCACCTGGCATTGTGTGACATTCAAGGACTAGATTGGAAAACAAGACAGCTAGGCACAGCTCAGCTAGCAATAAAATGATCAAGGATATGTCTTTGTACTTCAAGTGCCCAGGTTTAACTCCTGGCTTTATCACTTACTATCTCCTTGTGTAAGTTATTAAATAACAGTAATTCTCAGTTACCCATGTGTATATGGAAATAATAATAGTAGCTCCCTCAGGAAATTGGTACTGATATTAAATAAGTGTTAATTATCATCATGATCATCAGGGAAGATAGCTATTAGATAAGAAATCATAAAGCCATTAAATGTTACAAAAGAGAAACCACAGGCTGATATGGTAGTATATATCAGGGGGACCTAAACAACTCTGAAGGCATCAGGGAAATGTTCCCCAAAAAGAACGTTTAAAGCCCTGAGTACAGGCTGGGTGTGTATCACGACTATAATCCAAGCCCTTTAGGAGCCAAGACAGTTGGATCATTAGGTTAGGAGTTTGAGATCAGCCTAGCCGAAACGGTGAAACCCTGTCTTTACTAAAAATACAAAAATTAGCTGGATGTGGTGGTGCATGCCTGTTATCCCAGCTACTCAAAAGGCTGAGACAGGAGCATTGCTTGAATCTGGGTAGCAGAGGTTGCAATGAGCCAAGATCATGCCACTGCACTCCAACCTGGGGGACAAGAGCAAAACTCCTCAACAAAACAAAACAAAAAAACCGAGTATATTTTAGATTTTAGTTAAGTAGAAGAAATGACTAGAGGAGTTTTTACCCAGAGACAAGAGAGAATTTGAGCAAACACACTGAGATGGAAAAACACAGGTCACATTTGAAGTCCTGGAGAAAATCCTGTAAGATGAATCTAGATTGAAAGGAGCAGATATTGGGAGATTAGACTGGTGAAGTGAGCAGAGCCAGATTAAGCAGAACCTTAAGGTCATATTAGGGATTTTGAGCTATGCCCAAAAAAGAGTAGCAAGACACCAATAACAGGGTTCTCCCTTACCCCACATGCCTTTCCAGGAGCCACTGCTCTGTAGCCACACCAAGGGGCTCGATTTTCACCTGTTTATTCCCTCTCTGGTTCCCAGACATGCTCCTGAAGAGGATAAAAGCATTTGTATATTAGTTCTGTCGACTAGCAAGGCCCTGATTTTTGCTCAGTGCTGGTGGAGATGAAAAGGAAAAAAAAAAAGAAAGGGAACACTATAGGCAAGTTAACTTTTCAAAGTTTCAGATGATAGAATATATGCCACATGTTTCTTTTATCCCTTTATCCATGTATGTTTGACATTACATTTTATATTTGGATTTAAGAGTCCAGTATTCCATGGATTTTCTTTTATCTGATGCCTGTAGATTTTTAATTTTTTTCAATGCATTTAATGCATTCAGCTTCCAAGTAATCTAATTGATGTAAGATTATTAGTGTGCAAATAGTCTAATCTATAGATGTAGATCTTTTCAAATTACATATTTACATCTATAAAAATCAAGTCACACAAAAAATGTTAAAAGCATAAAATTATTTATAAATAGTTCTTGTTTTTTACTCTTTAAAATTAGTGTAATTATCTCCCCTAACTTCAAGGATTGTGATGAGAATTACGTGGGATAACATATCTAACAGATATTCACTGCATGTGTATATCACCTTCCCTTCTGCCAGGACTGTTCTTAGGAGAAGCCAAGGATAACTGGATGGAGCTAACACATTTAATCTGTATCTTTCATTATCCTCAGTTTGACTTAGAATTTGTCACCCGTAGGGTACCAATGGAGTTGATATTTCTGGCTACAATTAGAATATATGCAAGAAAGTTAGACAAAAGCAGCAATAAATTCAAAGCTGTTTTGGATTCTATTTCTCTTTAAATTGTGTCCAAAAAAGAGCAACAGCACACCAGTGCATTCCCCAGTGAAAATCTTCACAGTCACGAATCCACAATAACTTGTCAGACTTTGTCTAGGTGGAGCTGAGCTGAAAAAAAATCTAGCAAAATAAACTGCCCTGGGCTACCATTCCTGTGATTTATTTGGATGAAAACACAAAATTATCTGAATGCACAAGGAAATTATTAGATTAAGTGATCTAAATAAGATGAATTCAATGTCTGGAGAGAAGATGAGTAATTTTTTTTCAAAGCACCAGAATTCCTGCTGACATCACTTAGAATCATTAGTCTTCCTGTAATTATTCCACCTTCTCTTCAACCTTGTGTTCACTCCTCCATTTGTCTACATTTTTGTCTTACTTGGACAAAAATCACATAAAATCTTTCAAAGTTGTAAAACCAGCATTCTATTACTTAGATTTTTGAAATTCAAGTTGGTGATTTTGCCTTTAAATGGGTATCTAAATTTTTGAATAAAATTCAATTTTGCAATATTTTACTTTTATAAACCAGCTGATAAAATGCATCAGGAAGATCCATTTATGACAGTACTTCTGAGAAATGAATACTTCAAGAAATTTCCAAATGGTATCATGAATTGTACAACAGAAGTATTCACAAACAAACCAGAATTGAAATAGCACAATGTCTTGTTTTACCTATGTGACATGTACATGAGGTAAATAAATTTTCTTTCCATATGGTGGTTTGTATAGGTGGGGACATGGTTTTGAAATGATCACGCATACTTGCTCGCTATTCATGCCTGGGCCTTTTCCACTGAAGAGGAATGACTAAGAGTGACCACAACAGCTCATGAGGCCAAGAATTCCAGGAAAGTCTTCTTGCCTGCCCAGGTGCAATCTGTCATTGGTTCAGGGATAGAAAGCCTTTCTGATCATCTTCATAACCACCTACAACTAGGAAAAAATAGTTAAACACAGTAGTTTCTGAAATTGCATATTACTTATCGCAAGATGATCAGAAAAACAATAGCCAGTGACAAAAACACATGACTGATTTTGCCATATATTCTTTACAAATATAATTTTATATAATCCCTTAACCCTGTGGGTATCAGTCTGGGCTACATATTACTATTAAATTTAGACTTAAAAAAAAGTTTATGCTCAGGCCCTAAACCAGACAAATTAATTAGAATTTCTTAGAGTGAGATTTGGTGTTTAAAATCTCCTCATGATGTTTATATGCAGACATGGCTGGGAACAATTGCCTCAACCAACAGAATCATTAGTGAACTTTATAAAGTAGAAATACTTGGGTCTCATCCTCAAGGATTCAGACTTAATGGTGTGGAATGTGGCGTGAACATGAAGAGTTTTAAAAACTCCACAGATGATTCTGATATGCAGCAAGTCCAAGATGATGACCTTATAGATTTTCTGCCTCCTCTGTTCAAAGATCTGTGGAAATTTAGGGGAGAAGAAGGCTCTTAAAGCAGTGGCTCCAACATGGGGTCCCTTAAGAAACAACAGAGCTATTCATAACTATAATGGTTCTTCATATTTATTTCATATTCAGTATATTTCATAGTGTTTTCCAAGGCATCAGATCATATTGAATAGTTGCACCATCATAGCTCACTGCAGCCTTGAACTCCTGGGTTCAAGCTATCCTTCTACCTCAGCCTCCTGCATAGCTGGGACTATAGGCACAAGCCACTAAGAATGGCTATTTTTTTTTCTTTTCTTTTTTTTTAGAGACAATGTCTCAGTGTGTTGCTCAGGCTGGCCTCAAATTCCTGTGCTTAATCATCCTTCTGCCTCAGCCTCTCAAAGCACTGGGATTACAGGCACCCAGACTAGAAATATTTTTTAAATAATCTAAAAAAATACAAAACTGATACCTCTCTAGTGTTGCCTATCATCTTCTTGTATCTACTAGAATTTAACTAATATATAACTTGTCTAATAAACTACAAGTTCTTTAAGGTTAATTTATATATACTATTACCTTTGTATTCTGTGCAAATGTTTCATAAATGTTTTAATCTTGTAAATGTTCAGTCAGTTTCTCTTGAATAAAAGATTGAATAATTCTGTTTGCTTCAGTGAATATTATTAGGCATCTCCTCTGGGCTACCTCTGCTGCAGGTCCTCTCAATACAGTGGACTTTAAAGCTCCCAGCCCCTGTTTCTAAGGAGCTTACATTACAGGAAATGTATGAAATACTGAGATATCAACTTCCAGGATGACTCCTTGCCCCACATCTGTACTGACATGCCATAGCAGAGCTCTTAGACTGACATGAGCCAAAAAAACATGGGAGACATATGCCTTTCCCTTGGCTAACAGAAAATCAAGAATCAGCCTGTCTTGGATTGTTGCAATCTTTCTGTCATTTTAAATCAACAATTTCCTATTACTTTGAGCTTCCTCACACCAGAGATTTAAGTACCACAACGAAAGGAATGTATTAGCAATACTTAGAACAAAAACCTGAAGTCTTAGCAGATGATGCAAATGCCTCAGGATGTCATGTAATCTATATTCAATCTCTCCATAGGAAAAGAAATGAGAGTCTTTTATTTCTACTGGTGATTTATACCTGCAGTATTTAAGATGAAGATATGTGCCAGGGAGATGTCTCAGCACGCGTGAGTTTAAAAACCAATTAAAATAAAACTGTATGTGTGCATGTGTAATGATCACTCATCAACTGCTCTAATAAGGGTGGCTTTCCCTTAGGTTAGGTAAAATTTAAAAAGTGGCTAAGGAAACCCTCAAAGGTCTGCTGTTAATTCAAGTTCTTGTACTCTTCCAACCTGCTCCAGTGTCAGAGCTCATTTATCATCCTCTCAAGCAAAGATCAAATGAGTGCTGCTCTCCCTTTGCAAGAAAAACAGGGCATCATCAGAAAGACTGATGGAAACTGTAACCTGATTTGAAAAGCAGCCTCACTGGCCCTCATGATTTCAAAACTGCCCTTGGGGAGATGGGGAAGAGGTGAAGAAAAATCATACATCCCCCTAACCTTACTCCTCGAGTCACATCCTGATTCACTGTCACCTTGTCTGTAGGGTAGACCAGGTAAGGCTTGGCAAAAAATAAATTGTCTTATAGCTACTAAATTCTACTTTGGATTTCACAATTTAATTTCATTGGATTTTGTGATCCAAACATCTTTTAGTTTCACGGGCAGGCCAAATGGGAAAATGGCAGTGATACTGTTAAAAGAAAAACTCTGGGCTTTGCATGAAGCCAAGGTAGTATTCAGTGTAAACACCGCCATTAAAGAATTAATTTTATGCTGGTATGTAGGGTGGGAGTGGGAGGCAGACTTATTTTGAGTTTTGAGTCCAAATATAAAAGTGATTTATAAGGATAAAAAATGTTAGTCTACTTTTAAGTTCAACTTCAATAGAGTTATTTATCGTAATAGCCATAATTATTTTTAAAAGCACCTTGAAAAAAATTCAGTGTGATCATTTAACCAAATTACTAAGGTAATAATCTCAGAGTCTAATCTAAAGTTAGTGGGGTTTTTTTGTTAATATTTCTTACTATGTTTCTACAAATGTTTATCTTAGCTTTATTGTGTTTCAAAAACAATAGATATCATCCAATACCTTATTGTCCTTTGAAATGAGGTAATAAAAAGAGCTAATTACTGGGGAAGAAAAAATAAACCTTACATAGTTGAACAGCTGACCCTATATTAGGTGTCAGTTTCTTTTTCTAAAGCAAAACAGAATGATAATCCAGTACGTACTTTTAAAGATTGTAAACTGATAAACAGTATATAACCATCTTGGCATGAAGATTGTGTAGAGGAAAATTTGGCAACTACTAATTTGGTTTCCTGCACATGTGAATTCCTGGGCTCCACTACTAAGCAGTTAAGATGAAAATATCAGCTGATACTTGATGTAAACACAAGAGAAATTTTATTGAAAACACATGTCTGCATTGCAAATATTAACATTTGAAGGAAGAAATAGTTACATCAGTTTTATATTACCCAGCATTTTGTTAACCAGAATTCTCTATTAATTGGTACTTCTGAAAATTTCCAGTGCAAGGGAAGTTATTAATCATTATTAAAACACTGGGATATTGAAACATTGCAAAAACATACTTTAAAGCTAAGCTAAGCATATTGTATACTCTAGTACTACTTGAAAATAAACAATGCTTATGTAATTCATGTTTAGCATATCTTAATTAGCCATAACACTATTCCCTAAGAATTCCATATATAAGACTTCTTATAAAATATATCTGTTTGAAGAATTTCTCCTTACATAATATTAGTTAAAAATTTTTTTTGTTTCTGAGGCCAATTAGAAAAGTAAGTTACATGGAAGAAAAATTATTAAGTATTTCTCTCATACTCCAAGTGTCAATAAATTTGACACCATTGGTTTCACTTGTCCATCAATTTCCAGGTATTAGACGGTTTCTCATTAAGGTTAGTTCTTTTGGCTTTGTCTGTGACTTTCGTATTGGAGAATAATATTTTATGGCCCCATTATGGAGTTGAAACACAGATGTGCGATGGTGGAAGTCCTTACAAACTCTAAGAGTTGTAAGACCTCACTCACTAAAGGCATTAAAACAACCCAAAGTATAGTCCTTGGGCCACTTGCATCAATAATCACTTGGGGTGTTTCCTGCACATGTGAATTCCTGGGCTCCACTCTAGAATGAATGAGTCAAAATCTCGTCACAGGAATGGGCGTTTTTATTAAGTGTCTCGGTTGATTCTTAACTCAGGCTAAAGACTAAAAAAAATTGCTATTTACCTTACAATGACCTTTTTCATAATTTTTAATATGAAAGTGCTATAAAAACTGCAAGTCCTAAAATATTTAGACTTTTTCTGCCTAACATGATGGTCTTTGATGGGCCTATATCAATAATATGCCTTAAGAAGTCTCTAAGAAACTTTTTGAAAGTTACACGATGATGATGACGATGGTGGTAGTAGTAATACTGATGATGATGGTGATGATGACAGTGGTAGTGGTGGTGATGATTACAATGGTGGTAGTGGTACTGACATTGAGGAGCATGAGAATGGTGATGATGGTGATCATGATGATGGAATCACATTAATTTTGATCAGGCTGACTTTTTCTTTTCTTTTTTTTTTTGGAGTCCAGGCTAAAGTGCAATGGTGCCATGTTGGCTCACTGCAACCTCTGCCTCCTGGGTTCAAGTGATTCTTCTGCCTCAGCTTCCCAAGTAGCTGAGGCACCTACCACCACATCTGGCTAATTTTTTTTTCTTTAATAGAGATGGGGTTTCACCATGTTGGTTGGGCTGGTATCAAACTCCTGGCCTCAAGTGATCCACCTGCCTCAGCCTCCCAAAGTGCAGAGATTTACAGGTATGAGCCACTGTGCCCGGCCTTGCTGACTCTGGAAAATTTTAAGCACAAGACTCATTTCAGAGCCTTTGCACTTATGTTCCCACTGCCTAGATTTTAAATGACTTACTCTTCATGTCTGCTCAAAAATCACCTTATCTGAGAGATCTTCCCTAACCATCCCCGAATGGTATCTTCTCTTACTCACTAGTGCCCTTACTTGGATTTGGATTTGTTTTTCTTCATAGGTATATCTTATGTATTTATTTACTTGTTTAATTTTTCCCCACCAGAAGGTATCATCAATGAGATTAATGTATTCGTGTATTTTGTTCACTGCCTTATTCCCAGAGCCTAGCACAGTAACTGGCACATGAGAATGCTTTATAAATATTTGTTGAAAGCGAATGAGCCAAAAGACACAATCATTACTTAATCTCTCACCAAACACATGTATTAAAATGACTTGAAAGGGAACTGAAATGTGAACTTGTAGAACCCTAGTTTGCCCCATGCTTTTCACACTCCAGCAACGTTGCCTCCAGAATTAATGTACTAAAGATAAATATGTTTTAACAATTTAATATTCTCAATATTTAAGACATTTTTTAATAAACTGGTCTCTCTGCTTCCACTATTGTCACATTCAAATTTATCTTCCATACAGAAGATGGAAGATGCAATTTCCATCAAAAATTTTAATGAGTATAGCAATAACTATATATATATATATATAAACTATATATATATATTTTAACTATATATATATAAACTATATATATATTTTAACTATATATATATAAACTATATATATATTTTAACTATATATATATAAACTATATATATATTTTAACTATATATATAAACTATATATATATTTTAACTATATATATAAACTATATATATATTTTAACTATATATATAAACTATATATATAAACTATATATATATAAACTATATATATATATTTTAACTATATATATAAACTATATATATATATTTACTATATATATATATAAAGTTTTGCCTAATATGTAAGGTTTTTGTTTGGCAGCTATCGGGTATGCTAAATGCCAGACTTAAACATGCTTCTGCAGGTACCACTATATTTGCTCTCTCTGACCTCCTCATGGCATTCAGGTTGATAAAGAAGTTTCCCAAGTCAATGAAAATGCCAGATCAGCTATAGAATTCATAACATTATTTGCTGTGAATCAAAGTTCATTTGATCACCACTGGCATTCTGGATATTGACCTGAGTCCTCCTAAATTGTCCTCATCTATTTCAAAGTAAACCTCAGTTGACATTTTAAAATCTCAATTAACAGAAAATCAATTGACTCTATTGAAGTAAGTGAAAGGCAAAAAATCTTTCTGTGTGAAAGTCCGCTGGGACTTTAAAGACATGCATAAATGATGTGCGAGTCACCCATGCAAAAGATTTTATTATGCATCACTGTGATTTTAACTTTAATCACAGATCTTTTTGTTGGACAACTGTACTTATTTTTAAAATCGTTGTAGAATTTTAATACTCTGTGTACCTTTATGTTTATTTTAGACACCCAATTATGACTATTCTTTCTTCGAGTAGGACAGTATGATAAGACAGGAAATCAGAAACTTTATGACAAGCGGCCTTATCTATTTTGCTATACAATCTGCAAGAAAAACTGGGGATAGCACTTTAAAAGTTTAGAATAAATTGGCAAATTCCCAACATTTTTCATTCCCATTAAAAGTAATAATTGGCCCATTTGGCAGGGCATAAATGTTGCTTAAAACTAAAGAGTGTGAATGGTCACTCAACTTCTTTTTTTCCCAGACTTACTAGATAAATGTGTGCTAAGGTGAGCATTTAGACTTTAATGTATAATTGAAACCTCCTGTTGTCTTATTAGACACCAGACTGTCATGTAGGTTTGGACCCAAGAGTCTTTATATCATGCTCCAGAAGTTACTGAGGCTGCTGGCTTTTAAGCCATACTGTTCATGACTTACACAGAATAAGAGTTTGATAAAGGCTGCATTAATTGAATTCATAAAAATGAATTCCATGAGAGCATCCACGATTTGGTCATTCTCTCATCTTTTAAACAAATGTGCTGAGTTTCTACTATGTTTTGGGTACTGTGGTGGGTACTAGGCATCTGTTGTGAACAAAACAGATATACAACAACCTTTAAAAGCCATAGCAGTGAGAATCAGCTGCATATCAGTCCTGTTTCTGCCTCCGAGACTTGTGAAGACCAAATATTAAAGAAATAAAAGCTTATGTAAATATAGGACTACAAATTCTCACATGTGCAATGTAAAGTGTAGTTAAAGAGGCTTATGCTTTTATACTGGGGTGTGCAGAAGTAAGTTTCAGCAGGCTTGAAAGGTGCCTAAATGTTAACCAGATGAAGGGGGGAGAAATGTACTTCAGGCAGACGAGGTGCCTTGGGCAGGGATCAAAAAATATGAAATAATTTAGTCTCCTCCTGAAACTTAGAGATGGTAATTGTTGCCTAAGTATGGTGACAGAAGGAGCAAAGAAGTGAAGTTGGAGCCGAGTGACCTGATTTATTTCCAAACAATATTTTAGATGGTATAAACCAAGGAGTGTGATGACACCCTAATTTAGATGAGCAGTCAGAGGCCAAATCATGCAGGAGCTTTTGGATATAATGAAGTTGTTGTTTCCTCTTACAGAAGGTACTAATTGTAGGAGTAACATAATCCCATTTATAATTTAATTGATCACTCTGGAGGCTATAGGTGTACGATGATAAAATCAACCTTTTGGTTTTATTTCCAAGCACTTTTCGTTTGCTTCAAAAGAAGCAGTGTCAAAAGGACACTAAATATTAATATGAACAAAACTCAATTTATATTTTTATTTACCTGGGTTCATGAGATTTATTTGCTGTATATGGCACATGTCTTACAGAGTATTTCTGTTTGTTTAAGGGCTTAAACAGTAAATAAGAAACCCCAGTAGAGAATTTTAAGATTCCTGGAATAGCAAGTATTAAATATATTCCAATAATTTTTAAAGCTGGAAATACATTTATTAAGTTGGTGCAAATGTAATTGCGGTTTTTGCCTTTTTTGCCATTGAAAGTAATGGCAAAAACTGCAATTACATTTGTACCAACCTAATAAATATGATAAATAAGCTGTGATAAAAGACCTGGGCAAACATCAGGTGAGTATGCTAGATGCCTGAGGTGCAGAAGGTCCACCGAAGTGATGGTCTTCCCATTTGTGACCACTGAAAAATTCAAATACCTCACACAGCTGGTAGAGAGAGACCTGTGGGATACTTTAAAGCAACTAATTAGGATTGCATTTTAGAACTGTTTCAAAGCACTTCTTTTAAATGCTATCAACTTTTTTTGCGTTTCTTCTCTTCAAGAAATGACCTCTCCCTTCCTTCCAACCATTTTTAAATAGAACTAAATGCTGAACAATTTACGATGCTCTCCTATTAGAGTGATTCTTTTACTTTCATCACCTCCTTAACTTTGATGTGTCAGACTCTCTCTTCCAGCCAAATCAGTTTCTGGAGTGATTTGGCTGCTTGGGGAACACAGTCACTCTTTCAGGACACTAAGGACTGTTCATGTCCCCCAAGAGCCTGGTGTGTGTACATGCGTGTGGGAGTGAGGGGGTTCAAAGGATCCACAGCTTCCTTTATTCCCTCTTCCCCAAACCCTCACTACACACCCTCTAATGCTAGTTGACTCATGCATTCTGTATGACCCATCATCTCCTCTGGAACCTGTCCATGTTTTCCCCGCCTTCCCATTTCCTCTGCCTGGAGCTCTAACTCTAAGACAGAGAAATGCTTTCCTAAAGAGATGAGTGATATCACATCCTTTTATAAACTGTTTATCTTATCCTTAGCCCATGCTACATCCAGCAAGTTTAATTCCCTTTGTGCAAGAGATCTCCTTAACATTTGTCCCTGAATCAAGTTTGTTTTAAATGCATGATGGCATCTTGCTACTGAAAACAGTTCTCCGAAAAAATGCTCTAAAATATAGAAAGCAAAGTAAGGAGTTCTTTCTGTCTACCCACCATCATATATAAATAAAGAATTTTTATCTGTGCTGTCTGCCAAAATGAATACAACTATATGGGACAAGATTACTTGGCTATTTCAAGTCATACATGCCCTTCTTTTGGCATGCAACAACTACTGGATGTAGCTACTGGAAACATAAAGGTCATTTTCCAGTATTATCTACTTCTATGAGGCAACATGTCTTTTAAAAAATAAGAAAACTATAACTTTTTACATTTGTTGCCAAAAAAGAAAAATTGAAAACAGCTAAATACAATGAAAAAATAAAGTCACCCATAATATAATCACCCAGGGATGAGCAAAGCTACCTTTGGGGACCACTCAGTTCACATTTTTCAAAATAAGTTTCCATGTTCTCATATTAGGACAGGGTTAGAGATGGGGGTAGGGATAAGAGAAAGACAATCAGAGCCAATGGCATCAAGTGTTCCCAAGTGGGTGTATTAAATGAACATCATTTCCTTGTCCATGCAGGATGTCACAACAGCCTCTGTAAAGAGAAAGAAAAGAAGGTGGTAGCGGGGAGTGAAAGCAGAGGGAGGTGTGTGAACAAAACTCCTTTATCCCTACATCCCCTGGACACTTCCAGAAATGATAAGAAAAGTCAAAGAATAAAATTTAATAGCACATACTATATTAAGTAATTCACCAAGTCTCTTCTGCGACACATTAACCTGGCTCTCCTTGTGGATTTGAAGTGTCCATAGATTGTTAACCTGGATATGGAAAGGATTTTAGTCCATTCTCTTCAGTTGCGAGAGTGTGGCCAGATATATTTGTAAGTTTACCTTCTTCATAGTCCATATAGTATCATATAGTTATTAGTACCACCATATGCACATTCTAAAGCAGTAGTCCCCAACCTTTTTGGCTCCAGGGACCAGTCTCATGGAAGACAATTTTTCTACGGACCAGGGAGTGGGGGATGGTTTCAGAATGATTCAAGTGCATTATGTTTATTATGAACTTTATGTCTATTATTATCGCATTAATGAAATAATTCATTATATGCTCTATAATGAGTTATAATGTAGAATGACTGAGAGCCCTGAGTTTGTTTTCCTGAAACTAAATGGCCCATCTGGGGGTGATGGGAGACAATGACAGGTCATCAGGCATTAGATTCTCATGAGGAGCATGCAACCTAGATCCCTCGCATGTGCAGTTCTCAATAGGATTTGCACTCCTGTGGGAATCTAATGCCACTGCTGATCTGACAGGTGGCAGAGCTCAGGTGGTAATGCAAGCAATGGGGAGTGCCTGTAAATACAGGTTAAGTTTCACTTGCCAGCCATTCACCTCCTGCTGTGCAGCCCAATTCATGACAGGTCACCAAACTGGTATTGTTCCCTGGCTTGGAGGTTGGGGGTCCGCTCTAAATGACTCCTAAGGCAGTATAACGTGCCCTAAAACAATTCCAGGCTCAGGGGCTTTCCACCTGCCATTCCTTCTGCCTGAAATATCATCCCCATAAATTTTTGCATGGTTGTCTCCTCATCTTTCATCCAAGCTCAAAGAGAACTTTCTTAATACTTTTAACATGTGATAAGCCATCATCACCTCAATCCTCTTTAACTCATTTTTTAACTGTTGTACACCCTTTAGAATCGTTATCTTAATTTATAAATTGTTGACAATTTCCATTGTAATAAGAATAAGAGCCTTAGCTGTCTAGTTTAAAGCTAGTTTTCATCTACAAAGCACCTGGCATGTAGTAGATGCTGAATAAATGTTTATTGAAGTAATGAATGAATGAAGCAAGCACATGCTGCAAATTTTGCTGATAAAATAAGTTTATTAGGCTGCCATGGTTGGTCACACCTGTAATTACAGCACTTTGGGAGGCCAAGGAGGGTAGATCACCTGAGGTCAGGATTCGAGATCCGCCTGGCCAAGATGGTGAAACCCCGTCTCTACTAAAAACACAAAAATTAGCCAAGTGTGGTGGCACACACCTGCAGTCCCTAGCTATTCAGGAAGCCAAGGCAGGAGAATCGCTTGGACCCAGGAGGCGGAGGTTGCAGTGAGCCGAGATGGCCCATTGCACTCCAGTTGGGAAACAAGAGCAAAACTTCATCTCAAAAAGTAAGAATAAGTTTATTGAAAGCAATGTCTAAAGCTTCGATGTTCAACTATCTAATCACTTGACAGCTCAAGCAAACAAAAGCAGAAAATTCTGGTATAATACAACATTGGCCTTTCTAGGAACCAAAACCCAGAGGACATCTAGGTCCTAAGGATTCTCTTTCATCTGCTTACTCATTTATCTTTCCTAGCTGCTCTTAATTTATGCAGGTAAAAACACTTGCACATTGTGGTGTACTTGATAAACATAAAATGTTTTTATTTCTATTATCAAGAATCATCTTACATTCACCTTACTTCTTTGTTTAAAATGAGGAAAGCAATGGTTACATGAGGGAGAACTAGTAGACATAAACTAAAAGTGCAGCACATAAAAGCAATCCACCTTCCCTGAGTGTCTTCCATGGATGGATTGCACTCACTGTCCTCAAAACAACCCTACAATAATATTCCTTTTCATTCCCAGTTTTCTACTGAGGATACTGAGATTAAGTTGTTGCTGCTGCTGCTGTTGTTTTTGAGCTGGAGACTTGCTCTGTTGCCAGGCTGGAATGCAGTGGCACGATCTCAGCTCACTGTAACCTTCACCTTGAGGGTTCAAGCCATTCTCTGTCTCAGCCTCCCAAGTAACTGGGATTACAGGCACCTGCCACCATGCCTGGCAATTTTTTTTTGTATTTTTAATAGAGATGGAGTTTCACTATCTTGGCAAGGCTGGTCTTGAACTCTTGAGCTCATCATCCACCTGCCTCAGCCTCCCAAGGTGCTGGGATTACAGGTGTGAGCCACAGAGCCCAGTGGAGATTAAAAGAGTTTTTAATAGTCTGTCCAAGATCACAAAACTAAAAATTGAATCTGGTTCTGATTCCAACACTAATGTTTTCTGCTCTAACATGATGCTCCAGAAGGGCAGTGCTGTGTAAAAAGGGGAGCCAATTCTACTATCGCTTTCCCCATTCCCTACTCCACATTTCATGTAACATTTCAACATGATGTCTCCTAGCAACAGTAGAATTCCTTGAAAGATAGAGGAAAATGTAGATCGCTTGGTCCTTTGCCTCCTCATAAACATGCTTATTTCCCCAAGATCTCATTTCCTCCGTGATTTAGACTTATTTTACTATCATCACTACGAAGAAGAAGAAAAAGGAGGAGAAGGAAAAGAGGAAAAGGAAGAGGAGGAGAAGGGGAAGAAAGATGGTAAGAAAAAGAGAAAGAAAAGAAAGGAAGAAAAGGAGGATGCTAAGGGGGAGGAGGAGAAGGAAGAGAGAGAGGGAAGAAGGGGGGAAGGAAGGAAGGAAAGAAGGACGAAAGAAACACACATTAAGGTTCTCGACACAAGGATCTGTCATGTGTGTATGTGTGTGTCTGTGTCTTTTCTGGCCTAATTTACAGACATCTCTCCTATTTCAGAAAATGAAGCTAAACAGAGAACCACCTTTCCTCTATTTACATCTTGTACCAAAATGTTTGGTTCAACTTCAATCTAAATTTTAGGTTTCCCTTTTACCAAGGAAATTATTCTCCTTCCACAGAATTAATAGCCTCTGATTTGCTATTTCTAGTCTTTGGTGAACAACCTTTAACAGTGGCCTTTAGTTGTTTTGTTTTTGTTTTGTTTTGTTTTGTTTTGTTTTTTGCTATTACTATAACTTTTATAGGAAATACATCATTAAGTGAGGCAAGGGAGAAGTTGGGGTAGAGGATGTGGAGGACATAAAAAGAGAAAAGGTGATGAAATTTCGTTTTAAATACACAACTAGAAAGGAGATAGAGTGATCCTATTCACCCTAACTCAGCCCTCAAGAAAAGAGAGGCTGAGCAGTGTTGACTATTGCTTAAATTGAACAGGGCCATCTAGTATAACTGTGGCCATTTTGTGTGTGTGTGGGATTGAAGCTTCAACTCCCAGTGTTAACAGACTGACTCTTGGCTTCTACATCCACCATTCATAACAGTCCCACCCATGTTCCAGGGTCTAGGACCAGTTGTGTTTCTAGCAGAGTTGAGGGAATTTAAAGTGTCATTTAAAGTGATTTAACATAAGCTATGTTTGCTGCTGGTCCTTCCCTGATTAGCGCCTTCCCCAGCACTCCCTGATTGTGGTAACTGTATGCTTATATATTTCCAGTATTTAGGTACTTATCTTGTTCATTCTACTGAGATCCTGAATTTCTGCCTTTCCTGAATCCCCAAATGGCGTCTTACCTTTAGACCTCCACCCTCACTTTGAAAAGTTTTGACATAGACAATACATGGATATGTAACCATTACCCAAAACCAGATATAAAATATTTGTAGCACTTTAGAAAAGTTTTCCATCCCCTTTGCAGTCAATTTCTTTTCTCTTCTGCCCCTAGAGCAGCCATTTTCTGATTTCTGCCACTCACTTTGCACATTCTTGGACTTCGTATAATTCCAAACGTATTTACACTTTTGTGTCTGGCTTGTTTCACTTAATATAATACTTCTGAGATTCAACCATGTCATTACATGTTATCATTCTTTCCTACTGAGTAGTACTACACTATACAAATATGCCATATTTGTTTATTCATTCTTCTGTTGATAGACATTTGAGTTGTTTTCAGTTTGGGACAATTATGAATAAGACTGCTATGAACAGCCATGTACATGTTCTTTGATAATACATATAAGTGGAATTGCTAAGTCGTAAGTCAGATATACTTTTAACTATTAAAAACTGCAGTTCTCCAAAATATTGAAAAAAAAATCCCACATAAAAACTATAGAAAGAAAAAACATCCAAGAAAAAAATGAATGTATGAGTGATTACAATTAGCTAAGCACAATGTTTAATGTGGGTAATTTTTATAATCTTTACAACAACCCATTGAATCACACTAAAAACCCCATTTTGTAGACAAGTAAATCAAAGTATTCAAAGGTTAAGTAACTTCTTAAAGTCATCTACATAATAAGTAGAAAACTAGATTTGAATCTAGACTGTTTCTCTCCAAGAGTCAGGTCTTTATCCCCTACTCAGTAATGCTTACATTATTTCATACTTATTTCATGATTCTGTATGTACTCTGGAGACTGCTATCTTCTCTCTGCCGTGGCTTGGGATGTGGCCTTGTGCTAGAGCATTAGACTCTTTAAAACCAGATCTTCTATCACAGTGTCAAAACATGGATGGGGGAATGAGCAAAGATGTTATGAGAACTGCAAATGAGATATTTACTTAACTTTGGCTAAAAGATTTGACCAGTCCCTAGATGGGTATTGAATTCTGTGACCTCGATGGTACCTTCTAATTTTTAAAATTATTTGATATTATGAGAGAGAAAGCTGAAGTTTTTGGCTAAAGTGATGATGGGAATTAGAAGGTGCCATAGAAGTTGCAGAATTCTATACCCACCTTGAGATTGGTGAAATGTTTTAACTTAAGTAAATAATCCTGCTTGCAGTCCTAATACAGTCTTTTCTCATCCCCCCCCATCCACATTTTGACACTGTGATAGAAGATCTGGTTTTAAAGAGTCTGATCCTCTAGCACAAGGCCACATCCCAGGCCATAGCAGGGAAAAGATAGCAGTCCACAGAGTACATGATGATAAACCAAGTTATCAAGAGCTGGTTGTAATAAACTAAGAATAGCATGTAACTCACTTCCAAGCCATTGGTGTTAGCTCTATAGTGCTGACAACAAGGAAAGTAAACAGTCAACAAAATGGTTATGACTCAGACAGGACATAGTATGTTTGTAGAAAGCCAAGTCTGGCTCTTTCTTTGTATCCCACGTAGTTCCTCCTTATGCTGAGTTTCTTTTGAAGTCAGTTAAAGCTCTGTGATGGGAATTCATTAGAAAACATGTAGGAGAAAACAATCTAATAGTCAGTGGCTTAAATAACAATCATTTAGGAAAAAAAATTACATCTGATTAAGAATCTGTCCTAAATATTTTCTGACACCATACAGGTAGCAATCAATTATATTGAAACTAAGGAATAGATACCCAAGTGCTCTTTCATTTTTAATACTTACTATGCATAATTAATTTATATAAACATGCTTTTGTTTTTACACTCTATTTGATCACAAAAATAAAAATATTGCATCAGAACACACATTTCCCATTTAAAGATACATCAGGAAAGTTTAATTCTGCTTTTCCGAATTCTCCATTTGTAATTAAGTCATTTTATTCATAAAATGAAAATTTTACTTAAAATTATTTGCAGCTAAAAAACTCAAATTTACTTATCCCTGAAGGTGTTAATGGTTCATACTAGAATAGACTACAGATATTCTAAATTTTAAAGTAATATCTGAAATTTATAACAATATGCCTTAAGAGAAAATCTTAAAAGCTTTCAAAAAGGAGGAGGTATCTTAAAAGGAGAGTCAGACTGATGATGTTCGACTTCTCAGCAGCAAGACTGAACATTAGAAGGCAAAGGAGCAATTACTATATTGTAGGGGGTGAAATTATTCTGAAACTGAAGTTTGATACATGGCCAAACTATCAATCATGTGTGAAAAAAAAAGTTATTTTAAGATGTAGAAGGACTTAACAGCTCACACATCCTTTGTGAAAATAAGTTTGAGGGGATACTTTAGGGTAAAACCAAACCTATAAACAAAACTAAAAGGAAGACTATGAAAAAGAATGACACCTGATACAAAACAAACAAACAAACAAACAAACAAAAAAAAAACCCAATACTCACTGAATATGAGCCACAAGTAGTAGGAAATGAGAGAGAAAGATCTTTGGGATATGCTGATCCACAGAAATGCTTGGAAAATTCTCCTTTGAACAGCAAAATTTCAATGATATCCCTTTCTCTGCAAGTACAATGTTTTCTTTGTTCCCTAATGTTGTAAGTGCTATTTATTAATTTTTAAATAATCTATGTAAAAAGCATAAATAATGCTAATTGTTGTAATAGAATAGAATGTCAAAGTTATAAAGTAGGGCAATATTAACATAATAAAATAACCATGGAGGAGATTAGGAAGTAAAAAGTAAAGAAGTAAAAAAATAGAGTAAAATGCACTCATTTCTATTTTTCATTAGGAAAGAGTCAATATTCTCTATGTAAACTAATCAATCAAAAACAGTGTTGTAAATATGTTATTTTAAATCATAAAGGCAATGGAATAAAGAAGAATAAAATTATAACTTACAAAAAATTGAGAATTGCGCTGGGCTCAGTGACTCTTGCTTGTAATCCCAGAACTTTGGGAAGCAGACAAGGTCAGATTACTTGAGATCAGAAGTTCGAGACCAGTCAGGACAACACGGTGAAACTCCATCTCCACCAAAAATATGGAAAATTATCCAGATGTGGTGACATATGCCTGTGATCCCAGCTACTGAGTAGGTGAGGTAGGAGGATCACTGAGCCTGGGAGGCAGAGGCTGCAGTGAGTAAAGATCATGCCACTGCACTCCAGCCTGGGTGACAGAGTGAGACACTGTCTCAATTAAAAAAGAGAATTAAATGGAATTGGGAGATGTCGTTAGGTATTACTTTTTCCCTGTAAATGGAACTAAATAATGTCTAAAACTGATAAGTTGGGAATAGAGTTATCACAATAATATATAAAATTATGATAACCATCACCAGAAGAACTAAGACCAAATGGATATAAGAGATTACATCTAGAAAATGGCACTGAGGAAGTGGTAGTGAAGGCAAGAGACCTTTAAGAATTATTTTTCAGAATGGGAAAAAAATCTTTGCAGTTTACACATCAGACAAAGGGCTGATATCCAGAATTTACAAAGAACTCAAACAGATTTACAGGAAAAAAACAAACAAGCCCATTCAAAAATGGGCAAAGGATATGAACAGACACTTTACAAAAGAAGACATACATGAGGCCAACAAACATGAAAAAATGCTCATCATCACTGGT
>PVHO010025495.1:0-29566 GCA_004024885.1 Saguinus imperator
ACCCAGCCTATATTTGTATGAGAACAAAAATTGATGATTTTTCTTGTATTGCTTCTATATTTGCATATTGCTTTAATAACTAATGCTCATCACCAACTTTAGTAAAATAATTCCAAATTTTTACATGTGAAATAATTTCTTTTTTCTTTTTTTTAAAATATATTTTATTGCATTTTAGGTATTGGGGTACATGCGAAGAACATGCAAGATTGTTCCATAGGTACATACACGACAGTGTGGTTTGCTGCCTTCCTCCCCATCACCTATACCTGGCATTTCTCCCCATGTTATCCCTCCCCAACTCCCCACCCCCTGCTAATTTCAAACATAAACAAATCTGTAAGAATACGTCAGAAACATTAAAAATGAACTCGAGACATTTTTTTCCCTTAGCTGTATGACTTGAGGTTAGCCTTTGCCAATAGAGGGTGCTGTAAAGACATTGCAAACCAGAGCAAGAGAAAAAGTGTTTTCTTTTCTTTTTTTTTTCTGTCGTTCTTCAGGTAGGCTGTTAATCTGTGCAGTGGCGAAGGACTCAGCTGGGAAGGGTGAGAGCACTGGTGGCATTCTCTGCAGTTCCCCTGGCAGATGCACTGTGACTGGCACTAATAGGACTCTCCATCAGTCAACAGTCGGCAGCTCCTGCAAACCTGCCTGGCTTGTCTCAGTCGGGTGTCTCCTCCAGACCAGCTGTGGCTAGTCTCAGTGGGGACATTTCCTCCAGACCAGCTGTGGCTAGTCTCAGTGGGGACATTTCCTCCAGACCAGCTGTGGCTAGTCTCAGTGGGGACATTTCCTCCAGACCAGCTGTGGCTAGTCTCAGTGGGGACATTTCCTCCAGACCAGCTGTGGCTTGCACGTGTGGGCATGTTTCATCTTTCCAGACAGACTGCTTGTCTCTTTGGCCACCATTCTTCTCTGAGGTCTGACTGAAGCTTAGTTTTCAGTTTGTGCCTTTCCTTCTAATTTCTGACTCGATCCTTGCTCATGCTCCCTCAGCCTTAGAAGTAGCAGCACCTTCTGAAAGAGATCTCTCTTCTCCTTTAATCAAGCTCTTTGTTAACATTTATCTAGATACAATTTCTCGAAAATAAAAATTTGTTGTTTACTCCTGGTTTTGGTTTCCTGGCATTACCTTGGCCCGTAAGTTTAGTTTTTAAGTTTCATTTTGTGTTGTGTTGTTTTCCTTCTTTCTACATATCTTTTCCTGTTTTAAAGATATTTTTCTCCGAAGTACTAAAAAAAATTATCCAGCAGCAATTTTTGAATGTCCAAATCCTTTCTCATTAATTTGAAAGGACACTGTTTTCAGTTAAATATCTCAGTATTTGATCATTTTCATTCTGCTAAATTTGTTTCACTTCAATGTTGCTTAAATTACCTTCTTTTTACTTTACATGTCAATGCATTTTGAAGCAAATTAATGCATAATACCTTTTTCTGCATTAGAAAAAAATGACCTTGAGCTTTTCCAGGGAAATTGTTTCACTGTTTTTTAACTTTTATAAAGTAATTCCATTCTCTCTTTTTAACTTCCTGTTAAACAGATGTTTTAAATCTATTTTTTTCACTCTACTAAGTATTTTATGTTTTCATTTTCATTATTGAATTGCAGAGACAAACCGGAAAAATATGTTGTTAGTACTTCATTAACAAAATTTTTTTAGAAGATCTTCATTTTATTTTTTTAAAATCGCCTGTATTATTTGCTTCCCAATTTCTCATTTCAGACAAGAGACGTCCTATCTCGTGATTCATCTATAGTTATTCTCTATCATGTCAAGGAGGGATTGTGAAAGTATCCCTCATCCACACAGGCATAATACCCTCTCCTCAGTACAGCTCAGTACTATGGAATTTACTGTGTTTCCTCTAAAGAGCACTTCTTTAGTTTATTGGTCCTTCCCTCTTGGAGTGCATTGCTAAATTTCAACAAAATATTTCGTTATTCTCTAAATAATTTACAGTAGTAGTCTGATCACAGTTATTTTGAAATCTTTTTAAGAAATTGTGGCATTTTTCAAATGGTGAATTAGCCTAACATAAGGCTTTATTTAGATTATATTTTCTTTTTTTAAAATCTTTTTTGTGATGTTTCTTTTGTGTGGACAAAGTGAAAACATTTATTTGGAATAAACAGCAATCAGATTATGTCTCATTTACTGCCAGTGGGGCATATTCAGTAGTACTATAAATCTACTTCTTAAACCCAAGAAGGTAGTTTCATTAAAATGAAATATTTCAAAGGGGATTGGAATACATCCCTTAGTGGGTAACTGTATTTATGGATACTAATGCATTATTTGAGCAATTAGAAACTATAAGTTTGCTGTCCTCTAGGGATGCAAACTTTGCAACTAACAATTCTGGTACTCAAGAGGCCAAACAAGTTAAAACACTGTACATCTTCCAAGAAATGAGTCTCAAAATTTATTGTGAATGATTATCCTAACATAGTTGCCCAGTATCTGAAACACTCCTTTATATTTGCTGAATTTCTACCACAAAAGGATTGATGTGGCTCATCTCACACCGCAGAAGAAAATACGATAATTTAGTAGATTTTATTAAGGTTTTCAATTATCCACTGCCTCCACTATGAAAAGATTTACATCTCTTTCTATTGTCAAACTGTTTGAAGTGCCTCTCTATTGAATGGCTTTAATTTCCTGCCCCATTAACATCATGCTTGGCTTTGTCACTTGGTATCATCAATGAAATGTGAGCCCAAGTGACTGTATGCAAGGCCAGAGCCAAAGATTTCATAGATATCCTGTCATTCTGTTCTTTCACCCTAGGCCTTGAATTGTGAACAGATAAGAAAGGAAACCTCAGTTGACACCAAATTGACATATAAAGTATGTAAGAATATATTATTTTTCAAAGTGAAGGAGTTATATTTGCTGCAGCAAAATCTGAAAGAAGCTATCTGATACACTTACTGTCCCACCTAAGGCACAGACATGTTTTATGACCTCAACCCATCAGATGCACTGATTCCATACTATGAGCTTGAAGCTAGTGATAAAGACCCACAGCAGAGAATACATTCCGTTATCAGTGGCAGCTGGGTGAGTCATGCGCATTCTCCAGGAGAAAAAGTATCTGCTGTTTAATGCTGACAACAGAAGCCACAGTGCATGCTGTCCTGTAAAGAAATAACTAGATGCAGGCTTTCTGCAGTTTATGTGGTTTGGTTTTGGCTGCAGCTCCAGTATCTTTTAGCTCTAGCATCCTAGACATTTCTGTGAACTCAAGATACGGCTCCGATGACTAGAGGAGCACCAGGGTCCTTGGTCTTGCATCAATAGAATTAATGACACACACACACCTGGAGTGGTTTTAAGGATCAAAACATTTAATAGGCAAAAAAGAAGAAAAAGAAAACAGTTTTCCCGTACAGAGACAGAGGGAGGGGGGCTTGAAACAGAGAGGAACCCTGTGTACGGTGGAAAAGTGGTTGCTTATGTTGGGATGCTGGAGAAGAACGTGTCTGGTTTGCATAGGGCCCAGGGAATTGTTTTAACTAGATGTGTTATAGACATAGACTGCAACAAAAGCAAATGTGGGTCACCATGTTGTTTTGAACACATGGTGTCGTCTGGAGGTGACCATTACACTAGGCACAAGTGGTGACAAGGAGAAGATGGTGGGAATTGCCATACTAAGCGAACCTAGTTTCTAATGGCCTGCATTTGGATATTAAAGCTTGCCAGCCCAACCCTTCAACAGCCTTTTCTGTTAGAAAAGAGATGGTTTGGGGGTTGTTTTTATTAAAAGAAAAAGTCTTAGCAGGAACTCCTTTTGTCCTATCTGCCCAGAATTATTGCTTAGTAACTCCTGCATTACTGACCAACATTTGTGTTCAAATCACCAAGTCTGTTTCTTTCAAACCAATGCCAACTATTTCACTAATTGTCAACAGAAGAGGTTGTGGGTAATTTTTCAGGGAAACGGAAGCAATTCATTGTTGATGTCTGTCCATGTGAAAGCTGAAGTTGTTTTAAGTTCTTCTATTCTTAGTGGATAGTACTTAGGCGTCTTAGCTGAAATGAAAAACACAATAATTAAATTGCAATCTGTGATCACCTTAATACACAAAAGTACAATGAAAGCAAAGAGATTGAATGACCACACTTACTGATCACTATACAGCATGTTAAAGTATTTACATACTATCGAGTAAGAGAATTCTAATAGAGTTGAATTGCTTGCAAAAAAATAAAAGGTACAGTTTCTAAATATCTTTCTCAAGGCACTGACTGAAGCCGAGGGGCATTTTATGACTGTATAAAAGAACCATTTATTCTTTGTTACCACTGGACTGGGACAGATGAAAAACTAAATGAAAACTTTAAATATGTGAGTTCTCACATTAAAGCTTTAATTCGATTTAAAATTTGACCAGATGTCTGGGGTTTGTTGTTGTTATTTTTGTTGTTGTTGTTGTCATTTCAATATTTGAACAAATTCAAAACTTTTTAGAAGAAATATCACTTATAATCTCATACTAAAATGATCTTCACTCTTACCTCTTAAATGTTAAAATGTCACTTTTCAGTTTTCCAGGGTTACTGCTGCTGACTTTTTCCAGTAAAATCTATCCTCCATAGAAATTAAATTAGAAGTAACTGAAACTTCAAAAATGTAATATTCTTGTTTTCACCCAGGTCTGATGCCTGGCAGTGCGAAAGTTTGCTTGCAACAAATTCTGATTCTGATAATGGCAAATACACATGTGGCTTTAAAAATACCAATATGTTAGAAATAATATTATCAAAAAGTAAGTCAAAAGCACTAAATGCTCCAAAAGTAGGCAAAAACTAGAAAAAAAATTATCCTCAAACTAAGGAAACATCATTGGTATCTCTCAAGAACAACCAGTAGGTGTAGTATAGGCTTGAAAGAAACCAGGTGGAAATCAACATTCACAGGGATGATTTCATGACAATAGCCACAAAAAGGTGAACAGAAATGACAGCCACTGTTTGTCACCATGGAAACAAAACTTTGGAGGTTGAATAATGCCAAGTTATAAAGGCTTGGTAAATACCCAGTATTTCTATTAAAACCCCAGAAGAAATATGCCTTTGGAATAATAACTACATTCTAAGACTACAGATTACCCTGATATTAAACAGAAATAGATAATAATATTTGTAAATCCTAGCAGAAATAATTAAGCAAAAACAAAAATATGTAAGTCACTGTTATCAGGAATAAAAGAATATATTACTATGGATCCTTCAGAGATTAAACACATTCTAAAGGAATGTCATGTACAATACTTTTCTAATTATTTAAACCACTTAGATAAAATACACAAATTCGTTTTAAAACACAACATACCAAAACTGAAAAAAATATATAAAATTTAAATAACTCAACATATACCAATTTTAATATTTAATTCAAAACATCTACTTATGAAAAGTATATGTATATGTATATGTATATATGACATATATCATACACATACAGATATGATATATTAAGTAATCTGCTGTGATATATGGTTTGGCTGTGATCCCACCCAGATCTCCATTGAATTGTAGTTTCCATAATCCTCACATGTCATAGAAGAGACCTGCTGGAAGGTAATTTAATCATGGTGTGGTTGCCTTCATGATATTAATGTGATAGTGAGTTCTCATGAGATCTGATGGTTTTATAAGGTGCTTTTCCCCCTTTTTCTTGGCACTTCCGAATCCTGCCATCCAGTGACAAAGGACGTGTTTGCATTCCCTTCGACCATGATTGTAAGTTTCCTGAGGCCCCCTCAGTCCTGCAGAACTATCATCAATCAAACCTCTTTCCTTTATAAATTACTCAATCTCAGGTATATCTTTATTAGCAGTGTGAGAATAGATTAATACATTCTGTAAATAACTCAGCATTGTAGATGTAATTAAGAATATTCATAATTGATGGAAGGAGTTCAAAATATAATATTAATAAGAGCATGAAAAAATTAATTTAAGTCCTCATAGGTGAGTTTGAGGGCTTCAAGACTTCAGTGTAGGAAGTATCTGTAGAAGGGATATGTGATGGTTGATGCAGAGTGCCAACTTGATCGGACTGAAGAATAAAAAGTATTAATCCTGGGTGTTTCTGTGTGGGTATTGCCAAAAGAGATCAACATTTGAGTCAGTGGGCTGGAGAAGGCAGATCCACCCTTAGTCAGAAAGTTCTTACTCTATACTAAATATATCTTACTTAGTGTAGCCATCTTCATTAATTATCTTAACTATATCTTCTGGATAACTTCCTGTATCAGTATTTGCTGCCATACCTTGAACTTTTGTGTTATGGAGATGACTTCTTTGCATAGAATTCACGCATCAACATTTGATACCTTCACACTTATTTTTCCTGCAGCCTTTCTTCACCTCTTGGAATTTAAGAGAGTTAGAGCCTTGCTTGGGATTAGGCTTTGTTATAAAGGAACGTTGTGAGTGGTTTGATTTTTCTATTCAGAACACTAGAGCTGTCTCCATATCAGCAATAATGCATTTTGTTTTCTAATCATTCATGTGTTCATTAGAGTGGCACTTTAAATTTTCTTCAAAAACTTTTTCTCTGCATTCACAATTTGGCTAGCTGTTTAGATACAGTGAAGAGGCTTAACTTATAGCCTGTCTGGATTCTCAATGTACCTTCCTTACTAAGATTAATCATTTCTAGTTTTTGGTTTAAAGCGAGAGATGTGCAACTCTTCATTTCAACACTTAGGGGCCATTGAATTGTTATTAATCAGCCTAATTTTATTATTGTTGTATCTCAGAGAATCTGGGGGCCCAAGGAGAGGGAGAGAGATTGGGATGTGGCCAGTCAGAAAACACACAATATTTATCAATTAAGATTGCCATCTTACGTGGGTACAGGTTGTGATGCCCCAAAACAATTACAATATTCATCAAAGATTACTGATCATAGATCTCCGTAATAGATATAATAATAATGGAAAAATTGAACTATTTAAAGAATTACCAAAAATGTGACCCAGAAGCACGAAGATAGCATATGCTGCTGGAAAAAATGCCCCTGAGAGACTTGGTCAACTCAGGGTTGCCACAACCCTTCAATTTGTAAAGAGCACAGTATCTGTGAAGCATAATAAATGAGTGAAATATGCCTGTAATATAATCATCTTCAATTAGATAGACAAATTCAGTTAAAGACAAGTGGTAAAATATATTTCAGGCTGAATATTTACCAGCCTACGTAAACTGTGGTTTCAATTGGATTTTGATTAAAAATCTGAAGCTATTTTTTTTACACATTTTAAAATTGACTTTTTAGTTGGAATTTAATTGTTATATTTAGAATGAATTTTATGCCCTTGCCTGTTTAGGAAATAAATGAACATTCCATTGCTCTCCATAGGGAAAGCCCTTGCTGGCTGACTTCTCCTGCCCCGCCCGCTCTCCCTGGCAGCACAGAGGGGCCACAGGATGGAATTGCCAGCTCTCCCCTCTCAGGGGTCCCAGGAACTCTAAGAACTGCTCCTGAAGGGTGCATTAGACAGCGGCTTCAGTCTTCCTGACTGTAACAGCAAGAAGCCCATGTTCTAAAGCATGTGTGTGTGTGTGTGTGTGTGTGTGTGTGTGTGTGTGTATGTATAAAACAAAAAATTTAATAAAATATGGATATACATACAAATGTACATATGTATGTGTGAATGTATGGGTATATGCATTGTGTATACCTATATATAATAATAGGAAAGGTTTATCCAAATAATACTTTTTTAACCTTTTTTTTTTTTTTTGAGAAAGAGTCTCACTATATTGGTCAGTCTGGTCTTGAACTATTTCTCATGAAATCCTCCCACCTCGGCCTCCCAAAGTGCTGAGATTACAGGCATGAGCCACCGTGCCTGGTCAATACTTACTCTTACAATACACTATGCACACCGAATGCTGACATTGTTGATTCTATGTGAGTGTCTATGTGAGTGTGCCTGTATCCCTATGTGGATGACATAAGCAGGTATACACATATGCATATTACTGAAAATATAGTGTGTGCATATTACACATACACTATATTGTGTTCAACCTTTTTGGGTACCTCTAGCATTTCCCCAAGATGTGCTATGCACTCTGACCAATTCTATTCTAGTTTCATTTTTATCCTCTGCTGCCTGTGGCCATTGGAATGGATTTCATAACCTATTCGTGGGTTGCAACTCAGTACAGACTGCAGCTTGAGAACAGAAACTTGCAGGCCTGTGGGCAGGAAGAGGTGAAGCCTGTGATGCAGCCAAGTTTTTCTTGGAGGTCCTTGCATGGGAGGGTAGGGGTGCTGCTTCTAGAGGCTTCTGCATTTGGGTGCCTCAGTTGTGTTTCTTCACCTTTTCTCCTGGCCCTGACCTCTGCCTGCCTTCATTTCCTCCAGACTTAATTGTTTTCTCTTAACCAAATCTGTAGCCCCACCTGGCACTTCTGACCCATCTCTGTGGGATTTCTGCACCTTCTTCCATTTAGCTGCAAGAGAATGGTCAGGTAGGAAGGCTGCTGACCTAGTAATAGCTCGTGGCTCCATGTGGCCACTACAGATGGGGCACCTCATTCCATCCCACAGCCATCCTATGAAATCCATATTATTATAAGACAGTTTTACACTTGAGGAAACTTGGCCTCCTCTAAGAAATTATGTGTCCCAGGTTCCCCAGCTAACAGGGGAAAGAGCAGCCATCAAACCCATGTCTGCCAGGCTTTAAGACCTGGGTTTTTTTTTTATAATCTCTGTGCTGTCCAGACTCTAATTTGCATTTTCTAGAGATGAGTTTTTTTTGTTTCTTTTTTGTTTGTTTGTTTGTTTGTTTTGATACAGGGTCTCACTCTCTTCTGTTACCCAGGCTGGAGTGCAGCGGTGCAGTCATGACTCACTGTAGACTTGACCTCCTGGGCTCAAGCAATCCTCCTTCCTTAGCTTCCAGAGTAGCTGGGACCACAGGTACACACCATCATGCCCAGCCAAGTGTTTAGGTTTTTGTAGGGATGGGATATTGCCACATTGCCCAGGCTGGTCTTTAACTTCTGAACTCTTCCTAGATATAGATTGTAGTGCAGTGAGGCTCTCTCTACTCCTTACCCAGGCACCTCACCAGGCCTTTGGAGCACCCATTCACCTGGTTCAGCAGTGTGAGTGTCCCCACCCTTCCTGTGTACAGATAATGGTGCAGCAGAGCACTCTCCACTCCATTCCCTGGAAGATCTCCAGGAATTTGGGTTTCACTCACCTGGATCAGTGGTCTGACATGCCCTACCTTTCCTGGACACAGATTGTGGTTCAGTGAGACCCCGTCTGCTCTTGGTCCAGCAGCCTGAGTTACCTCTCTCCTACTGTACAGAGATCTTGGTGTGGGGGGCTCTCTCTGCTCTACATCCAGGCAGCAGATGTTCAGAAATCTGGAGCACCCATACTACTGGATTAGGAGCTTAGGGACTGCCGATTCCATGAGGAGAACTTGTCACCCCCACCCCTCCACACACACACACCTAAGAATACATCTAACCAAGGAGGTAAAAGATATTTACAAGGAAAACTAAAAAGGACTGCTAAAGGAATAAGAGATGACACAAAAAATTCCATGTTCATGGACTGGAAGACTCAATATTGTCCAAATGACCATATTGCCCAAAGCAATTTACAGATTCAATGCTACTCCTATCAAAATACCAATGTCATTATTCTCAAAATGAGAATAAAAACTTATAAAATTCATATGAAACCATAAAGTGCCTGAATAGCCAAAGCAATCCTTAGCAAAGAGGACAAAGCTAGAGGCATCAAATTACTCAACTTCAGACTATACTTTAAGGCTACAATAACAAAAACAACATGGTGCTTGTTCATACACAACAGACATATAGACCAATGCAACAGAATAGAAAACCCAGAAATAGGGCTACATATCTACTACAGTAATCTAATCTTCAACACAGTTGACAAAAATAAGCAACTAAGAAAGGAGTTCTTATTAGTAAATGGTGCTGAAATAGCTGGCTAACTACATGCAGAAGAATGACACTGGACCCCTGGACATTTCACCGTATGGAAACACTAACTCAAGGTGAATTGAAAGATTTAAATGTAAGACTTAAAACTGTAAGAAACTTAGAAGGAAATCTTGGAAACCCTATTCTGGACATAGACCTTAGGAAATAATTTATTATTAAGTCCTCAAAAACAACTGCAACAAAAACAAAAATTGACAAGTCATACCTAATTAAACTAATAACCTTTAGTACAACAAAAGAAACTATCAACAGAGTAAAGAGACCACCCAGAGGAGGGTAAAAAGTATTCACAAACTATCCCTTAGACAAAGCTCTAATGTTTGGAATATGTTAGTAACTTGACTTATTAAAGAAGCAAAAAAAAAATAGCAACTTTATTAGGAAATGAACAAAAGACCTGAACACAAATTTCTCAAAAGAAGGCATAGAAGAAGAAAAATCCAAGATGGCCAATTACTAGCAGCTCAGCATTGTAGCTCCCAGTGAAAGTGCAGAGAATGAGAGGACGCCACACTTCCAGATGAATTTTTGTTGTTCATAGACCAGGAGATTCCCAGTGGAAGAGCCAGTGAGGCTGTTCTTGGTGCAGAGTAAACGGGATTGGGTCCCCTTCTGGTCGACGTTTGGAGCTCCTGGAAGGCGTAGTTGTCCATTCAGCTGATTAAAAAAGGGACTCAAGAAGGAAGCCAGACTGGAGATTCCCAGGCAGAAAAACACCATGAATCTTAATGCCGCTGTTTTAGCCTGCATAGTGTGTTGCTCAGATTTTGGCGCTGGAAATCAACCAGTTGGACATCCGCTCAGAGAACTAACTTGGAAGTTGGTAATTACAAAGACGACAGGTGGACAAATTTACAATAATGGGAAGAAACCAGCCTAAAAAGGCTGAGAATACCCAAAATCATATTGCCTTCCTCTCTACAGGGGATCACAGTTCCTCATCAACAGAGAAACAAGGCCTGATTCAGAACGAGTGCATTCCATTAACAGAATTGTGCTTCAGAACGTGGATAATAAGAAACTTCTCTGAGTTAAAAGAACAAGTTCTAGCCCAACGTAAAGAAATTAAGAACCTTGAAAAAAGGTTTGATGAAATCCTAATGAGAATAGACAATTTAGAGAGGAATATAAGTGAATTAATGGAACTGAAGAATACAATACGAGAACTCCGTGAAGTGTGCACAGGTGTTAACAGTCAAATTGATCAAGCAGAAGAAAGGGTATCAGAGGTCAAAGACCAACTTAATGAAATGAAACGAGAAGACAAGATTAGAGAAGAAAAAGTAAAAAGGAATGAGCAAAGTCTCCAAGAAATATGGGACTATGTGAAAAGACCTAATTTACATTTGATAGGTGTACCTGAATGTCATGAAGAGAATGAATCCAAGCTAGAAAATATTCTTCAGGATATCATTCAGGAAAACTTTCCTAACCTAGTAAGGCAGGACAATACTCAACTCTGGATAATACAGAGAACACCACAAAGATATTCCTCAAGTAGAGCAACCCCAAGACACAAAATCATTAGATTCACCAGGGTTGAAATAAAGGAGAAAATTCTAAGGGCAGCTAGAGAGAAAGGTCAGGTTACCCATAAAGGGAAGCCTATCAGATTCACAGCAGATCTCTCAGCAGAAACCCTACAAACTAGAAGAGAGTGGGGATCAATATTCAATATCCTCAAAGAAAAGAATTTTCAACCCAGAATCTCATATCCAGCCAAACTAAGCTTCATAAATGAAGAAAAAATAAATTTTTTTTGCAAACAAGGAAGCACTCAGAGATTTCATCACCACCAGGCCTACTTTACAAGAGCTTCTGAAAGAAGCATTACACACAGAAAGGAACAACAAGTATCAGTCACCCCAAAAACTCACCAAAAGGTAAAGAGTATCTCCATAATGAAGAATCTATATCAACTAATGGGCAAAATAGCCAGCTATTTATTTAATGAAATATTAAACTCACAAATACCAATATTAATTCTAAATTTAAATGGATTAAATGTCTCAATCAAAGACACAGACAGGCTAATTGAATAAAAAGTAAAAACCCATTGGTATGCTCTATCCAGATCCATCTCATAAGCAAGGACACACAAAGACTCAAAATAAAGGATTGGAGGAAGACTTACCAATCAAATGGAGAGCAAAGAAACAGGAGTTGTAACTTTCGTCTCTGACAAAATAGACTTTAACAGTAACAAAGACTAAAAGAAACAAAGAAGGACATGACATAATGGTAAAAGGATCAATGCAACAACAGGAGTCAATGATCATAAATATATATGCACCCAACATAGGAACACCCAGATACATAAGACAAGTTCTTAATGACTTATAAAGAGACTTGTACTCCTGCACAATAATAGAGACTTTGCAACACACCGTTAATATTCAACAGATCAACGAGATAGAAAATTAACAAGGACATCTATGATTAGAACTCAGACCTGAAACAAATAAACTCAGTGAATATTTATAGAATTCTTCACCCCAGGTCCATAGAAGATACATTTTTCTCAGTATCACATTACACCTATTTTGAAAGTGACCACATAATTGGAAGTAAATCACTCTTCAGCATTTACATAACATTTCACAGACTTAAATGAAATATTGGTTGGCTGTTTGTTTGTTATTTTCTTCCCTTATTCCTTCCTGTTTCCGCTGTTAAGCACAATTATCGACATAAAAGAAGCTTTTAATACCTATTTTTAGATTGCATTCCAGCCTGGGCAATAGAGCAAGGCTCCTGTTCTCTCCCCCTTTCTCTTTTTCTTTCTTTCTTTAAAAGAAAAAAAAAAAGAAGGCATAGAAATGTAAGGTGGAAAATAGCTCAGCAACACTAATCATCTGAGAAATGCAAATCAAAACCAAATGAGACATCATCTCATACCAGTCAGAATGGCTATTATTAAAAAATAATTTTAAAAAATACTAATGCTGGGTAGGCCGCAGAGAAAAGGGAACACGTGTACACTGTTGGTGGCAATGTAAATTAGTTCAGCCACTGTAGATGACAATTTGGAAAACATCAAAAAACTTAAAACACAACCACCTTTTGACCCAGGAATTCCATTACTGGGTATATATTCAAGAAAAAACATATTTTTATACCAAGAACACACATGTGCTCTGAAGTTTGTTGAAGCTCCATTTACAATAACCAAGACAGAATCAACCTACGTGTCCATCAACAGTGGTTTGGATAAAGAAAATGTGATACATACATATCATGAAATGCTATGAAAGCATCAAAAAGAATGAAATCTTGTCCTTTGTAGCAATATGGATACAGCTGCATGTCATTATCCTAAGCGAATTAATACAGGAACAGAAAACCAAATACCACATGTTCTCACATGTTCTTCACGTGGGATTGAAGTGTTTACCATGGTAAACACTAACATCTTTATCCCCATGAGTAGTCAATGTTTAGTCAATGTTCTCACAGTGAGAACAGTTAGTGTTTCCACCCATGCCCCATTCCACCCAATTAGTCCCAGGGTCTGTTGGGTACTGTGCTTAAGACCTGGGTGATGGGGTCATTCATACTCCAAACTTCAGCATCATGCAATATACCCAGGTAACAAACTTGCACCTGTACCCTTGAAACTGAAATAAAAGTTAAAAGGGAAAACCTGAAAAAAAAAATGTCCTTCTCTCTCCTGAAAGGATGTTGTTCACAATCTAAAGCACAAGAAGTCACCTAACATATTCAACAAATCAGCTAGTGTCCTTATAAAACTAATGCAATTTGGACTGAGGACATTGTGTTGTATGTTTTGTGAAATACAAGGCATAAGATTTTATGTATCATTTAGACATTTTCAGTCTAATCAACCTCGAAGCTTACCATTTAATTCTTGGCAATGCATTATAATTTGTTTGCATTTCAGCATTTAAGTCATTGATTGTAGAGAATAAGAAAAATGACATTGTAATAAGAGTGTTAATGATAATAACCGGAGTGTTGAACACATCTCATCTGTGGACTGCATCATTTATATTGCACTTGGGCACTTAGAGAAGTTCCTTGATTTAGTGCTTCCTTATTCAGCCTTTCTTCCTCTGATGCCTCTAACATTTCTTCATGTTCACCTTCCTCCTCATCAGGTAGAAGAGGATTCTAAAATTCGCAATTTATTATCTAGCTAATTTAATATTATTTTCTTTATTGTTGTGAAGCTTCTGTTTTATTAAAACCTGTTGTTTTTGCTCTTGTTCCTCAGGTAAAACGTGACTGTCCTCCTCTGTGATTCTCTCTTGTTGATGAACTCTTCTATATACTTGGGCTCCAGCCTTCACCAGCACCTAATTTGTAAGCTAATATATTTGATATGTCATGACTTCAGTGGCTTCTGAGTCACTCAAGGCATTCTCCTCCTTACCTATCGTAATTGGGTTTTTGGGGTGCTGGTGAGGCACAGCTCCCTCGAGAGAATGTTGTAGGTTCTTCGTCTCCGCCCTCTCAGGAATGAGAGAGGGGACCACAGCAGGTGCCCGGTGAGCTCGTAAATACTGGACCCAAGAAGTGTTGCAGAAAGGTGATTTTATTTAAGTAGAGAAAAGAGGAAAAAACGGGAGGAGAAGAGGGAAAAACTTCCACGAAGAGTGTGGAAGGGGACTCCAGAGGGGAAATCCAGGAGGGGAAAGGGAGCTCCCATCATGTGGGAGGGGATTCCACAGAGCTGAAAATCCCGTGTGGGTGAAGGAGCAGGGGAATTTATCCTGGGAGAAATTCCCACCTTCCCAAGTTCTTCTGGCCAATGAAAGGAGTTCCTTTAAACTTCAGCTGGGGTGATTGACTCTTAGTTTCTTCCCATGCCTGCAAAATTTAAACATAAACCGTTAAATCTCCAGGATGGAAAGAGATAGGAGTGGGGCATGGTGCTGGGAAATTCTTACCCTTAAAACTACGCCCCCTTGTGGACTCGGAGAGAGAACACATTCCCTTACTATCACGCTGTCCTCACCCATTTTCACTAAATAGCCACTGCAGGCTCTATGTTGCCACAGTACTCATTTCATTCCATTTCTGGGTTTTATGCTGAGATCTTCACTGACATGCATGCAGGGTGGGCTGACACCACCACAGTGTCCCAGTGTTCTTCCTTCTTGTGAAGAGCAGCTCATGGCAGTCCAGGCTGCTTCTGCTGTGCCTCAGTGATACTGCTGGTTTCAGAACCTGAGAAGGGCAGGGCCAGGAGAGACACTCAGGGCAGCTGTGGAGTCACCTCAGGGCCACAGCCATTGCACCTGCTGTCATAGATATGGCTACTTGCTTTGTTGTCACTATAAAGCTACCTAGATGCCACAGCTGAGACTGCCTCAATCAGTGTATTTTATGATTAATATGTGTTTAAAGTTATTAAACGCTTTTCGACATATACAGTATCTGGGTGATGGGATCATTCATACCCCAAACCTCAGCATCATGCAACATATGCAGGTAACAAACTGAAAAAATAAGTAGTCCTCCTTTCTCTTGAAAAGATAGTGCTCCCTCTCTAAAGCATAACAACATTTTAATATCACTGATTTATATGTATTTTAAACTGGTGCACAAGGACATCTTAACATAAAGAAACACAGAAGAGCAACTTAATAACTAAATGAGTAGAAAAAATTATGCTCATGTGTAAAAAGACTCGTATCTTTTAGTAGGCAAATTCTCTCCACCTAGACATGTAGATTAAATGTCATCCTAATCTATATATTAGGAATATATTAGCAATAAATGTGGTAGAAATTGACAAGCTAAATCTAAAATGTATTTGGATATTTCAAGAACTAAAAATAAAAATTTTAGATAGATACTAACAAATTAAAATTACTCAGCCTGATTTTAATTTTTAATATAAATGAGATTGCATGGTTTTATTGTAAGTATATTTATATATTATATAATATATTATTGTTATATTGGGGTTTGGGGATCAGGGTGCCCTTAGCTCCCCTGAGAGGATGTTTCTCCAGGACCTTGGTCTCCTGCCCTCTCAAGAATGAGAGAGGGGACCACAGTGCAGTGCACAGTAAATCCTGGACTCAGAAGTGTTTGTAGAAAGTGGTTTATTTAAAAAGAGAGAGAAACAGGTGAAGGAAAGAGAAGGAAACAGCTAAATCTCACACTGAGTGAGAGAATCCAGAAAGATGGAATCCAGGAGAGGAAAGCAGCTTCCACACTGAGTGGAAGGGAATAGAGAGAGATGGAGTTTAGCAGGGGAAGAAAGGCTTCCACGAGAGAGTGTGGAAGGGGACTCCAGAGGGGAAATCCAGGAGAGAGGAAGATGGCTTCCATGAAGGGAGTGTTCATGGAAGGGGACCCAAACATGGAGTCCAAAGCGGTGTGGAGGAAGGGGACTTTTAACCTGGGAGGGAACCCCCACCTTCTCTAAGACCCCAGGCCAATGGAAGGAGGTCCTTAGAACTTTCACTGGAGTGATTGATTGTTAGTTTCTTCCAGTGCCTGAGAAATTTAAACATAAACTGTTAAATCTCCCGATGTAGAGAGATGGGAGCAGGCCATGGCGCTGGGAAGTTCTACCCATAAAACTACACTGCCTTGTGGATGCAGAGAGAGAACAGATTCCCTCATTATGTTACACACAGTTATGTCATATATTATATCATATATTGTATCACTATATTGTATAATGATATAATACATATTTATATTATTATATAATATAAATATATACTTTTATTATTGTATAATATATAATATATACTTTTATTATTGTATTATATATAATATAATACATAATTATATTATTGTATTATGTAATGATATTGTGTATATAGTATACATTATATATGTAGTATATATATTTGATATACTATATAATTATATTGTCTGTATAATATATATTATATATGTACTGTATAAATATTTTGTACAAAATATATACACAGTACATATATAATATACACTATATATACAATATTATATAATATATACTATATATACAATGATATATAATGATAAAATAATAGAGAATTCAGAAATAGATCTCACAATATATTTTATGACAAAAGTACCAAGATAACTTCACAGAAAACAGTGCCAGAGTAAATAAATTGAAGAAAAGCCAGTATTTCTACAAACAAGTGTTTTAAAAATTGAATATCCACCTTAAAACAATAAATCTCAATTTATACATGATATCATATACAAAAATGCCCTAAAATAGATTATAGAAGGATACACAAAATCTAGAGATATAAACTTATAGAAACAAAGAAAAACCTTTGCAAATGTGAGTAATTAAAAATAAGAGAAAATTATGACTAAGTCAGTCTTTTCCAAAATTAAAAAAACACCAGTTGTGTGTGTGTATGTGTGTGTGTGTGTGTGTGTGTGTGTACTTTAACCAAAGGCTAGGGGAAAATATTTTTAATGTTTTTCACAGAGTATTTTTATTCATGTAAAAACTTATGCAACTCATGTAGAAATATTTGATTAGATCCTTCATAAGTATGTGTGTATGGGTGTGTGGGTATGTGTATCTATGGATGACTATTAAGTAGATGAAAGATTGTCTACATTATTAGTCAGCAGAAATATGCAAATTTAAATCACAATGGGATACTATTTCATATGCACAAGAATAGCTAAAAATAAGAGAAATTACAATACCAAATGTTGCAAAGGATGTGGAGCAATTGAAACTCTCATACATTTCTAGAAATATTACAAGAGCCTACAACCACTGTATCAATTATTTATAGAGCGACTGCAATTATTTATAGCATTTTATGAAGTTAAACATCCATCTCTGCAGCAACTCACGAATTTCACTCCTACAAATTTACCCAAGAGGTATAAAAACAAATGTCCACAAAATATCATATACAGGAGTGTTTATAAGCAGTTTATTTAATTTTATTTGTTTATTTATGTATTTTACTGCTTGAAACAGAAAACAACTTAAATGCCCACAGGAACAAATAAATGGAGATTTATCCATATTATGGTGTGCATTCTCAAAATTCAAAAGAAAAACTGTTAATGCCAGAAAAAAATATAAATCAATTTCAAACCCTGGATTCTGACCGGGAAAAACATGGTACAAAAGAGTAATACTTTTTTGTTTATTTTGTTTGGGGCTGTAGAAATAACAAACTTAATACATTGTGAAAAACAACAGATCTTGGAGTTAAATGGGTTCCTGGAAAACGCCATTTGAATTAGAAGTAGTAGAGAGAAAAAGCTATTTATCTACACTTCTTTCTTTCTTTCTTTCTTTTTGTCTTACTCCATTAAATTTTAAAAGCCTGAACTATTCTCCCCAGGACAGGCTGTTAGAACCTGACCTGGACTCCACCTTCCTGAGACTGCTCTTCAAACAGCAACTGCTATGTCTTCCAGAATACCCCAGTGACCACGGAAGACAATTTCTATTTTGCTACCCAGAAGTGCCTGAAATTGACAGCACGTTAGTGAAATCAACTCTAAAAATCATAGTGAATTCAAGACTGAAATCTCTGTCTCTACTTTTCATTCCATGTCATTTGCCAACTATTGCCAAATAAGAAAATCGAAAGTTCTGAATGCAGGAACGACAACATTAAGATTAAATGCATGAAGGCAGTGAAAAAGAGAACCAATCCTCAACTCCACCATAGCTCTCCTAGGCAAAAGTATTGTTGCCAAAGGCAGCAGGAAGAACTCGGTGGGTTAGAGTGAAGGGGCCATCATGGTAGATCAATGGTCCATTATTAATGCCCTGTGAAATTAAGCTCAAATAGAAAAGGAAAAAATAAAACTCTGGCAAGATATATCTGACAATTTTTTCACTATTTATTTATCAACTATATGGGGGGAGAATCTGTCTAAACAAATTACGTTCTTTCTCAAAGAGTTGTGTTTTGAGACACGCTGACATCAAGGAAAATTTAAAAATTAGTATCATCAGGGGAAGTTATTTTCTGTCTTTCATTACCAGAACCTCATACTATCCATCTCCTCTTATGTTCTGTGTTCCTAGGACTGAGATCTGTCTCGCCCTGGCCTCATCTGGTGATGTTTCTCCACCATTTCTCGAGATAACACTTTGCGTTCTGCGCCCACTATGATGTTTTCTCTTTCTTCTGCTACAGAATTGCTCTATCTGTTAAACCAAGGAAGATTTGTTCCTTATCCTCAAATTTATTTCTACTAGGATTGTCCATAATAGATTAGAGCTGAAGTTATTCAACGTTTCTGAAGCTTGGGTCCCAAGAATTCCAATTGGTTGCTGTTACTGAATTCTATCTGAATCAGACACTTATTTTTCAAATAAATAAAATACTCCAGGTTTGATATGTTGGTGCCTCTCATTATAAGCAATACAAAATCAATTTTTATATTTCTCCTAGATTAATCTATTATTCAAATCAATTCTCTCTATCTTTTTCTCACTCAGTTAATAATGCCACCAATAAAATATTCTTTTTCCATTGGTCCAACCAGGCATATACTTAATATATAATTCTCTTGCCTGAGATCTCATTCATAATTGTTATCTATCGGTGTCTCTTAAGAGTCTTAATTCTATAATTTTCCAGCATTTTATGGAGCCCAAACAAGGTATACATACCTAGATCTTCAGTAACTCTATCACTTTGACCACACTTAATATTACTTTAATATTGTATACTGTCTTCCATCTTAAAAATGCATATGTATACAGATATTCCATTTGGTACAGCTTTTCCCTGTTTTTAAGGGTGTTTTCAATATAACAAATAACTCATCTGCCCTTTATTTAATGTTGACTTTAACAGCAGTTTGCACAGCCCATTTTCCTCCTTTCATTTTCTTGGTCTGGCATGTACACATTAAAAATAAAACTCAGTTTTTCTCTGCAACAGAAGAACCTCAGGTGTTTCACAATTTAATGGAATCAAATATCATTGCGCCCCACAGAGCTTAAAGGGCATGTAAACAGTTCTCTTTTTGTACACTAATGCTTTGCGTTAGCCAAGCATGTTTAGGAAAATCTGTGGCTGAAAAATAAGCTTTAGTATCTGGCATCCTGAGATCCTGTCTTTATGAAAACTCATTTTGTTTAGGTTTCTGTGGTCATTATGTCTTAACTTATATTTCTACCTCACTAGAAAGAGAATCATTCATGGACGAAGTTTCTTTGATCGGTATCAAGCCATCAAGATCAAAATACCCTATGGTTAAGTTAAAATGTCTCAGCCTAGTATTAAAAAGTCTTACAAACATTAAGAACCTCCTCCCTTTAGCCCAATGTAACCTTCTCAAACCATGTAGGAAACTAAATCACATTTCAAAAAATAAAGTTCAAGCCTCCGCATCATGCTCCAGTCTCCATAAAATTTTCTCTGTGTAAATACTGTGCACTCCAGAATGCCACTCTTTTACTTTTGTTTATCAATATTTTTAGCCCAATTGTTAAAAGACTCTAAAGATTTCCGGCAATTAATACTCATCTTCCCTACCCAATCTGTGATGTCAACCAGTGGGGAGGTAGATAAGGTTACAAATACGGATTGAAGACTGAGAGTCCAATGTGGGATTATGGTAAGACATCCCCTTCAACATTCTTCTCCCCTTCTGCTTGCTCCTGATGGGTTCCAGTGTCTTCAAAGAGCAGAGTAGACTTTTTTCCTTGCTTTGTTACCCAAATGTAATAACTAAATTAGTTACTCTACTTTCTTAGGTTAACTAACGGGGTGGATGGAGACCTTGAATGTATATGAGAAGAAATTCCTTTTTCAGAGGAATCATGAATAGAAATAAAAGACAGGCAAAAAGCTACCGTTTAAATGCAAACCACAGGATTAAGAGACAAGTTAAAAGTATCATACCATGAACAAGTAACACAAGTACATTTCATAAAATATAAAATTTTGGCCAAAAAAAGTCAAATAATATAAATTATCATTAAGAATATGTGAAAATAAATCCAAGGAGGTACTGCTGGTTGACATATAAATGTTAATAGCCTATCTAGAAAATGGTATGACAGTACTTAATAATATTAAGTCTGCGTCTACCTTACAATACAGCAGTTAGATGTTGAGAGTTTGCTATAGAGAAACACATGCTCCTAGCCATACGTGTCACACACAGGAATGGCAGATAAAACTAACTTGTGAACATAAGATATGGTGGATTTATATCCTGGAATGACACAGTAGCTAGAAACAATAAATTAGAAATATGTACAGTAACAAAAAGACAGTGTTCAATGAACTATGAAAGCTACAAAATCAATAGAACCATATATTTACATTTATTAGAATACATAAACAATACAAAATGGACAACATTATTCTATGAGGACACATAATTCCATATCCAAGCATATGTCAAACATAGTAGTATGAAGGCCTAAGACGCAAGAAAGAAGAGAAAAAAGAAATCTTGTAATGATATGTGGTAATTATTTTCCATGAATCAGATGAATCATCAATGATCATTGCTAAGTATTTCCCACAAAATAAATTTTAAATAGCAAAAGCAAATGACAAATATCCACTACAAAATACCCAATTGATACATAAAGGAAAATACAATGCCAATAAATACTTTAAGAATTTCTCAAAATCACTCCTAATTGCAGCAATGCAAATAAAAACAAACAGTAAGCGATTAATTCTTACCCTTATATTTGTAAAAGAAAGATTTGAAAGTACTACATGTTTGGCAAAATGTATGATAAATAAGAGATCCTCTCTGTTCTTGGAAGTGCAAATTTCTACATTGATTTCGGAGGAAAATAGTGGTAAATTATCTAGATAGATGCTATCCCATGCTATACTATAAAATAGCATTTTATAATAATTTAAATTTCCTATTAACAGACAATTTTACTGCTTTCTTATATTATCTACACATGTATAGAAAATAGGGAGAAAATACAGAAAACTCATTATAATTTTGATTATGATAGTGAATAATTAGAAATAAATAGATAGGCATCAATATATGAGCAATAAGATAAATTGAAGTGTAGCTACTTTGGAATACAATACAATAGTATAATGAACATAGTAGAATTTGTTGTAAATAGGATTATATAGAAAGTATTTTAACATATGTTGAATAAATTTAAACAAGAACAAAAATCCAATACAATAAGATAAATTATGAAGTATTTCATGTATGCATCTTTTGCTTTATTGATTTAACTAAGGCATCTAGTAACAATTTCATTTTCTTGTAAGACTCTCAGTGCTCACCTGTAATATAAATGCTTATTTTCTTCTGGTGGTACTGCCTGTGCCCAGGCAAAGATATCCATATTATCCTAGTCCATTAATTTATGTGGTGTATTAATGAGGTTTGGCTGGGTAATAATTGCATAACAAAAAACTTCCAGATCTTAGTGTTTTACAAGAAGTCAACTCAATGGCATGTTGTCTTCACTCAAGAACCCAAGCTGATGGGATAGCATCTATCTAGATAATTTACCAAGCTCAAACAGAAAGAATTATCATGCAAACTGTTTCCTGGCTCTTAAAAGTTGTGGCTCTGGGGTATCACATTTCTGCTTACTTGTAATTGGCCCAAGTAAGTTACATGCATTCCTAAAACCACTGTAGTGGGGAAGCATCAATCCTCCCCAGAGAGGAACACTGAATATTTGTTAGTAATAGTACAATCTAACATCGTGTGTTAATGAAAGGCATCTGTATTAGGTGAACTTAAATAGAAATATAAAACCTGATTCACTTAATTCAGAACTTCAAAATTTATTCTGAACTAATTGTAAATTGCTATATTAGCAATTTATAAAAGTTGAATTGTCACAAGTTAGCATTACAGGCACTTGGCATGGAAGCCTTAAGCAACACCACTTGGCACTGGTGATGACAATGTTTGATGAATGGTATCATCAGAGGTGGGATAATACCAAAAATCAGGCCAGTTATCTACTATGTTAATATGAAAGGCAGCTATTATTCTATTTTCTGTGTACTGTGAAGGGTGTTTGATACTGGATACCTGCATATTGAAAAGTTGCCTGTTGCATTTCAAAAATAAACATTCTTGTAATTGTTTTCCTAGAAAATAAAATTATTTTGTAATTAAATTAGAATCGTGTAATTACATTAGTATGATTTTTAAAACCTTAGCATATGATTGTTCCTAATTTTCTAATTGAATATAAAATTATTTGAAAGAGATTTTCCCTTTTATATCTGAGACTTTTATTTCCTTTTTTAATTAATATTTTAATACATATTTATTTTATTTGCTTTTATATTTATTATTTGTTATCTATTTATTCATTTTGATTATTTTATTATATATTTATTGCCTTTTATTGATTACATGTTTATTTTATTCCCTTTTATTTATTATATGTATTTTATAGCTGAGATTATTTGTTTTGTTTATTTGTGTGCCAAGTCAGTGATCCTAATTGACAGATAATAATCCTTACCTCTCGAGTGGTCATTTTTATGTACATACTCCTTTTATTCATGGAGTTATAGATGGTGGTTTATTTTGTGACTTGGCTAATGGCCATGATTTGTGCGATAACTGACCAAAAGGTGGCTGCAGATAGGACACCGAGGAATACCTTTAATCATTGTTAAAAACACTGAATCGAGTCTAACTTTGTCAAAAAATCAGAATTATTGTAAGTTGACTGTTTTCCTAAATATGGAAAGACCCCTAAAGCCAAAATTGGCCTAAGGCCATTCTAGAAACGAAACAAAACAAACAAAGGAACAAAAAAAAATTCCCTTTTCTTCTGTTTTCATTTAGCTCCATAATCCTATGGCAGAAGACATTCATGACACAATGGTGCCATCCTAGGGAAATTGACACAACACTGAATTACTGGGGCAAATGTCAGCTTTCCCTCTAAATGAAGAGGCTCTCCTGCCCCACCTCCCTGTGACAGCTCTTTTCTAGAAACTGAGGTTTTAGAAATTCATCCATACCATGTGTTCCTCTGTGACCATGTTAACTTCTCCTTTCCTCTGGCGATTAAGGGTGAGCATTTTAGACATAATGCGAGCGGCTTTTTCTTGACCTTTCCCTCACATGTTCAATAGTATTGCAAATTAAACACACTTTGGATTCAGTGAAAAAGAAGGAAAGGGATTATATTTAAATAAATTCATTGTTGTATGGTTCACGCTTTTCAACCAAATTTGAAAATACTTTTTTGACTCTGGCTGCTTCTAGAAAGAAGGAAACCCAAAATACAGCTATATGCCTTAGCCTTGTGACTTTAGGAGATAGGTCTAGTGAATCTCTTTTAGCAGGCAGAAATATCTTTATGTTTAAACAGTCTCCTGATACCCATGTTCTTTCTAACATGCTATCTATGTTAGAAAGAACTGAATCTCTCAAAAAGACGACTATTTGTCATATCTCCTTGAAATTACATTTAAATAATCAAATATCGAGTGAACTACATTCTACTTAATCTGAATTGTATTTTTCATGAGGTAAGCAAACTAGCTATTTGGGTTACTGGATTATAAATCCTGGTGGACAGTGCTCCACTGTTCCCTTTTTACTCATTTTCTTCCTCTTTCTATAGCATTTTTCCTAAATTCATGTTTTCCCTAGGTCTGAGCCACGCCAAACATTACATACTGACGCAGATGGTACTAATGAAGAAAGGCATTTCTCACCTTGGTGTGTATGTGTGTGTATATGCTGCAGGGAACAAAAATAATTGGTTTTCTGTTCTTTCCCTTTTTAACTTCTTAGTTGAGACGCTCCTGAAAATTAAACCCAAATTGACAAAATTAAAACAAGCAAAAGTTGATTAATCTGTTCCCATCACAAGCAAAAGTTCATTAACCCGTTCTTAATACATGGGAGAGGCTTGAGTTCAAAATTATTCCTCGCAAAGCAGCAGCTTAGGGGCTTTACTTAAATAGTATTTTAATGAAGAGCCATAAATCCTATACAGTGCTAAGGCAAAGGAGAGAGCAGTTTCCTCTTTTAAAAGGTGGGAAAATATGGAAGGATAGTAAAATCTCTTCCCAGGCATCTCTGGTGTTGTCTGTTGGCGCATTTTCTGGGCCAATGAGAAAGTGTTGTCTCCAGTAAGAAAGGATTTATCACTTAGACTGAAGAAGAGTGTTTCCGTGCATTTTTAGTGCCTTTAACTTAACAATTTTTTTTTTAATATTTTGGGGAGAAATGTTTTGGTTTCTTTAATGTTAAACAAAGACTATTAACTATCTGCTTTTCAACCTTAAGTCTGGATGTTGAGAGACACCTGAGAAAAAGTCACTGAAACAATGATCATTCAGCAATTGTGGATTGATTCGTAAACCTAACTGGCAATAGAAAGAAAAGCATCCAAAAAATAATAGGTCTTCCTAATTTCCCATGATAATTCAGTGGCTCTACTTCTGGCTTACATGGTCCAGTGAATGTTGACTCTTTCTAAAACATTGGTAACATATATCCCTTTTCTTCCCAGCACTAAAAATTGTCATGAGTAGACTCAGGGTCCTTTCCCCACAAATATACTAGGGAGACTGAATTATTTTAATAATTTCCTGTTTTATCAATAATGTACTAAAGAATGCCATACTGTATTTTCTTAGAAAATATGTCCCCAAATTTATAGAAAATATATTTTAATTATTTCAAAATGAATAGCAAGAAAATTTAATGCAAAACTATATTTTACAGCAAGTTTATTATATAAAGAATCGTGATCATCATTGTCAAGATATACAGAAGAGAACAACATTATGAATAGAAAAAAGTCAATATAAAGAAACTTGCTTTTTAAAATCAAGTACTCAAGCAGTTGACATATTGTAGAAAGTAATATTTTTGTAAAAGTTTTTGCTTGGAACCACTCACCTACAACAAAATATTTTGAATCTTGTTTCTTTTCTAGTCACATATTCTATTTTATCATTATTAGCTTATCATTTTCCCTTGAAATTATAAACAAGGGGAGTAAAACATTTATCACAACAAACTTTACTTTGCCCGTCAGTTTTTCTATCAAATGGAGTTTGATAAGCAGGTTTATATTTCTTTTAATAACTTAGACATCCCACTTTTTTCCAGAATAGTTACTTCATTTTAAAAGGTACAGCAACTCAACACATTAGTGATTATTTAGTTTAATTTTCATTAAGTGAGAAAATGATTCATTCAATTTTAAAGAGTATTTCTTGTTTCTTATCCTCACTTTGTCATCTTTTATCTTTAATAAGGATCAATCAATCACACAGGTGTCTAAATAAGTCTGCTGCTCCACACATATTCTTTCTATTCTATTATTATGCTCTTGCCCTTTCATTGTCCTTTTGCCCTTACAAATTAAGATTATTTTGCTTTCGTTTGTTTGCTTGTTTCCCAAATAATAACAAACATGAAATTTTAATAATGAAATTCATATTAACTGTTTATTTTGCACATTATGCATTAATATATAGACTTTAAAATACATTAGTGTACTGCACAAACTTTTCTAATATGTTTCTCTGTTAACAATATTTGAATCAAAGAAGAAATCAAATAGAAAATCTATCTCGAGATGTCAGAAATATTGTCTCAAATATATTGAGACAAATGGAAATGAAAACACAATATGTCAATACAGCAAAAGCAGTAAGAATCAAGTTTATAGCAATAAAGGTCCATGTTAAAAAAGAAGGAAGATGCAAAATAAGCAACCTATCTTTACACTTTACAGAACTAAATGAAAAAGAATAAAAATTCATCCCAAGTAAGTAGAATGAAGGAAATACAAGGATTACAGCATAAATAAAAGAAATAGAACATATACAACAACATAAAAAAATTACAAAATGAGTTGCTTTTGGAAAAGATAAACAAAATTGAGAGGTTCTTAGATAAAAACCAAACAGAAGACTAAAATAAGTAAAATCAGAAATGAAAGAGCAGACATTACAACTGCTGCCACTGAAATCAAAAGGAACATGAGAGATTTTTATGAATAATTTTACTCTAACAAAAAGAAATCTTAAAATTTCATATATTCTGAGAAACATACAACCTACCAAGACTGAATCATAAAGAAACAGAAAATGTGAACAGATTAAAAATGAATAAGAATATTGAATAAATAAAACCTTATAACAAAGAAAACAGTCAGATGACTTCACTGGTGAAGCATTCCACTCAACATTTAAAGAATTAACAACAATATTTTCTAAGCTTTTGCAGAAGTTTGATGAAGGGGAAAGACTTCCAAACACATTTGATGTGGCCAGCATTAGCAACAAGAAAAGAAAAAAACTGAATGCCAATCCTCCTGATGAATATAGGAGCAAAAGAAAAAAAGAAATAACAGAGTAAAAAGTCGACCTATTTTATGACATAATATTTACAGTGTATCTGTCTGAAAATGCATTTATATCCAAAAGATATTATAGTAATTGCAGTTTTTGCCACAATTACTTTACTTTTGCTGCAATTACTCTAAGAGTAATGGCAAAAACTGCAATTACTTTTGCAGCAACATACTATAAAAAATTGCTACAACTGGAGAGCAAAAAAAAAAAAAAATCAAATTACTTTAATATAAAACTGAGAAAAGAACTTGAATTGGACTTTTCCCAAAGAAGACATACAAATATCCAGCAGGTACGTGAAAAGATGCTCAACATCACTAATCATACAGGAAGGACAAATCAATACAGCAATATCTCCTCCAACCTGTTAGGATGATTATTATTTGAAAACCAAGAGATAACAGGGGTTTGTGCGGATGCAGAGAAAATGGAAGCTTTGTACAGTGATGGTGGGAATATAAAATTAAAATGTGGCAGCAATTGCAGAAAACAATATGGAGGTCCTTAGAAAACTAAAAATAGTATTACCCTGTGATTCAGCAATCAGATTTGGGGTATATTTCCAAAATAATAGAAATAATGATCTTGAAAATATCTATGTATTCCCTTGTTTATTGCAACTCTCATAAGTACAAAAGTATAAAAACAACCTAAATGTCCATGTACAGATACATGGATTAAGAAAATGTGGTGTATGCATAAAATGGAATATTATTCAACCTTAGAAAGGAAAGAAGACCTCCCATACAAAATGATGAGGAGAAAGATGAAATATATCATGACAGGGAAATATATTATCATAAGGAATGTATTATTCTAAGAAAATAAGCTGCATGCTTCTGCTTATATGAGAGAATCAGTTCAATGAATAAACCAACTAGAAATAGAAAGTGTGCTTGTACCATATGTATTATTTTAGGAGCACTGAGAGTTAGCAACTGAATATCCATTATATCATGAGTCATTTTAAAGTTAGGCAGATGCTTTGCATTCAGCATTCATTTCTTGATTTATATTATTGTATTATTTCTGTGTTCACATACAGATTTTCGGCTGAAACGCAAATGCCATGAGCATTCAGTCCACTATTTATATTTCTACTTTCATGCAAATATATCTATACTGAGTATGCTTCCCCTAAAGCAGCATCATTTACAGCATGTTTCATGGTACGAAGTTATGCTTCAGGAACTTCTCCTGAAATATTTTGGAAAACAGAACAGTATTTCCTGAGGCTCTATCTAGTGCATGGTGTTGTATCTTTGCAGTTCATAGAAACACAATTTACTGACTGGGCCAGTTCTCATTCATCCAGGGAGGAGAGCTGTCAGTGTCAATGGACAGCAATGAGATTTGCCAATTTGTGTTCAGAGGGAACCAACAGGAAAATTAAAGCAATACATACTCTTTTTGAATAATCATCATTACCATTATCATTATCATCCTTGAGGTACTGGATATTTTCATCATCATTACACATTACATATCATTGATACACTTTAGTTCACACGGTTTTTGAGATAGATATTTTCTCCTTTTCTAATTTTTCTCCCTTCTATTCCAAATATTTGTTTAAAATCACTTCTAAAAGATTAATAATTCAGTTAGTGAATATGTATTTTTGATCCAGGTATATCAAGATATTCTTTTTGTTGTTATATTTTTAACTGAGAATTACTATGTTGATATTTATGTTGGAAATTTTAAAAATGAGCAAATGCGAAATGTAAAAACCATGAATTAACAACATTGGGAGAGCAATTGAAACCATGTATCACTGACTAAACGGTTACATGAAATCAAGTCAAATATGATGTGTAGCAATTTTTAAGAAATGATCAATTTATGTCAGTTTGCAGAGAATGATGTTCTCCAGATTCATCCATGTCCTTACAAAGGACACAAACTCATCATTTTTGATTGCTGCATAATATTCCATGGCGTATATGTGTCACATTTTCCCAGTCCAGTCCATCATCGTTGGGCATTTGGGTTGGTTCCAGGTCTTTGCTATTGTAAACAGTGCTGCAATGAACATTCGTGTGCATGTGTCCTTATACTAGAACGATTTATAGTCCTTTGGATATATACCCAGTAATGGGATTGCTGGGTCAAATGGGATTTCTATTTCTAGGTCCCTGAGGAATCGCCACACTGTCTTCCACAATGGTTGAACTAATTTACACTCCCACCAACAGTGTAAGAGTGTTCCTATTTCTCCACATCCTCTCCAGCATCTGCTGTCTCCAGATTTTTTAA
>PVHO010025496.1:0-28418 GCA_004024885.1 Saguinus imperator
ATTTTGATACGTAGAGTTCAGCGGCGTTTTGTACACTCATGATGTTGTGCGATCTTCACCGCTGTCTGGTTCCAGAATTTCCAAGAGAAAACTCTGCACCTGTTCATCTGTTCATGGTCACTTCCTACCCATCCCCAGCCCTGGTCACCACAGGGTTGCTTTCTTTCACTATGGATTTGCCTATCCTAGACACTTCTTACGAATGTGATTATATAATATGTGGTCTTTCATGTCTGCCTTCTTTGACTTACATAATGTTTTCAAGGTTCATCCAGGTTGTGGCATATGTCAGAATATCACATTAACTTTACAATGAAATTGTCCAGACATATTGAGTGCCTTTCTGCTTACCTGCCTACCTGCCTACCTACCTGCCTTCCAATCTATCAGTAATTACCTACCTAACTACCTGCCTGTCTACCTATTTACCTACCTACCATACCTTTCTACCTACCTACCTACCTATCTGCCTGTCTACCTACTTACCCATCTGCCTCACTACCTACATACCTATCTAGCCACCTACCTATCTACTTGCCTACCTGCCTATAAAGCTGCCTACCGGCCGGGCACAATAACTGACTCACACCTATAATCCCAGCACTTTGGGAGGCCGAGGCAGGTGAATCACAAGGTCAGGAGTTTGAGACCAGCCTGGCCAATATGGTGAAACCTCGTCCCTACTAAAAATACAAAAATTAGCCAGGCGTGGTGGCAGGAGCCTGTAGTCCCAGCTACCCAGGAGGCTGAGGCAGGAGAATCATTTGAACTCAGGAAGCAGAGGTTGCAGTGAGCTGAGGTCACACCATTGCACTCCAGCCTGGGTGACAGCAGAGTGAGACTCTGTCCCCTGCCTCACCAAAAATTTGCCTACATACTTACATGCCTATCTACCTACCTGCTTATCTATCTACCTGTCTGTCTCCCTATCTGCCTGTCTACCTACCTATCATGCTCTCTACCTACCTACCTAATGCCAGTCTACCTAACTACCTACTTACCTATCTGCCTGCCAATCTACCTACCTTACCTATTTACCTATCTGCCTACACCCTACCTACCTACCTACTAGCTAATCTGCCTACCTACCTGCCTAGCTACCTACCTAGCATCTATCTGCCTGTCTAACTACCCACCTATCTACCTACTTACCTATGTACCTACCTACCTACCTTCCTATCTACCTACCTATCATGCCTATGTATCTACCTACCTACCTGCTGCCTGCCTATCTACCTACCTACCTACCTACCTACCTACCTTCCTATCTACCTACCTATCATGCCTACGTATCTACCTACCTACCTGCTGCCTGCCTATCTACCTACCTACCTATCTAGCTACCTCACTACTTACCTACCTATCTACCTACTTACTTGCCTGCCCATCTACCTACCCACTCACCTACCAGCCTATCTACTTACCTGCTTACCTGCATACCTACCTATTACCTACCTGCTTCTCTACCTTCCTACCTGGCCACCTGCCTATCTACCTACCTACTTGCCTATCTATCCACTTTCCTACCTACTTGCCTACCTACCTGCCTCCCTATCTAGCTAGTTACATATCTACTCACCTAGCACCTACCCATCTACCTACTTGCCTATCTACCTACGACATACCTACCTGCTTTCCTATATACCTACCTACCTACCTACCTACCTTCTCATCTACCTACTTACCTGCCTGCCTACCTACCTGCCTGCCTATCTACCTATTTACCTACCTGCCTACCATCTAGCCACCTACCTACCTGCCTACTTGCCTACCTGCCTACCATCTAGCCACCTGTCTATTTACCTGTATACCTACTTATCTATTCACCTGTATACCTACTTACCTTCTTACGTAACTAGCCACCTACCTATCTAACCACCTACCTACCTACCTACCTACCTACCTACCTCCTTACTTACTTGTCTACCCACCTACCTGTCTACCTACCTACCTATTTACTTACCTGTCTATCTAGCTGCCTACCTATCTAGTTACCTACCTAGCCACCTACCTGTCTACCTGCCTACCTACTTACCTGTCTACTCCTCTCTCTACCTACCTAACTATTTACCTATCTACCTACCTGCCTGCCTACCTACCTACCTACCTATCTACCTTGCTACCTGTGTAGTTACCTATCTTTCTACCCACCTACCTACCTACCTACTTACCTGTCCATTTACCTGCCTACATATCTACCCACCTGTCTACCTACCTACCTATCCACCTACCTGTCTACCTACCTATCTGCCCATCTATCTGCCTACCTACATATCTACCTAACTACCTGCCTACCTATCTACCCACCTACCTGTCTACCTGCCTACCTACCTACCTACCTTGTTGTCTGTCTATCTACCTGCCTACCTATCTACCTGCCGACCTATTTACCTACCTGCCTGACTACATATCTACCCACCTACATACATGCCTATCTACCTACCTGTCTACCTGCCTATCTACCTACCTACCTATCTATCTACATTTCTACCTAGTTATCTACTGACCTACCTACCTGCCTATCTGCCTGCCTACCTGCCTATCTAGCTAGCTACCTATCTACTTACCTTCCTATCTATCACCTGTTATGCCCCAAGCATTAGGAGTAATTCCGATGGGAATGCATCGGTGACCAGCAGGAAAAGACCTCGGCTATTGCTCACTTTCACCGCCCTGCCTGGGCATAGCTGCACTCAGCCCTTTCGAGGCGATAAATGCTTGAGTTTGGGTTAAATATACGTGCGCGTGCGCGCACACACACACACACACACACACACACACACACACACACACGTCTCCATTACTTTTAAGAAAAATAAAAATGGGATTATACAATACTGTTTAGACTTTAAAAAAATTACAACTAGAGGTTGCATGCATCAGGTAACTTTGACATGATTTTGTTCCTAGGAGGCTGTATTGAAAATCTGTTTACTGAAGCACTTCCTTAATTCATCCACAGAGCACCAGCCCCATGGAATGCTTTGGGGAAGAAAATGAAAGGCCCCTATGGCCTGGGACGTCTGGGGAATGCCTGCTGAGTGGCCCTCCAGGGTTCCCGTGCATGAACACTGCGATGCCTTCAGAAGTCCTGAAATAGTGTTATTTGACCCACCTGTACCCAAACTCAATGGACTGTAAAAAAAATATTGCTTTACTATCTATTACGTATGTATGAATTAATATTTTACAAAACCCACTTTTATAAACTCTGCTTTCCGTTAACCTTTTGGACAAAAACTACGCAGTACTGGCTTTATCTTCTATATCTGCAGGAATGGAAGAGATTTAACCAGCTCAAAGATACAAAAGAAGGAAATTAAGTCAGAATCCTTGTTCCAGGACTGGAAGGAAATGAGCTCAAGCTGCACGCAACCCCATGTCCACAGACCTCATTAGTGCTGGACCCTGGGCTGGTCCCTGGGTTCGATTCCTCCTGATGAGATTGGCAGACACTGACTTTATTCAGGTAGGTTTTGTATGTAGGCACTGCTTTTTTAGGCATAATTGTGATTATTACTTTCCACATTTTAAATCTTGGTTTTCGTATGCAATCAGTGATATATATTGTCATGTACCCTAAAAGAACAGGTACAGATATTTGTTTTGGAATTCAAGTTTTCTGTATTTCTTTCAAATGCTTCAGTTTTCAAATGTGATTGATAAACACAGGAATTAAGAGTGGACAGTGACTCAATGTAAGGACAGTCTTGTTTTCTTTCTAGAGTAATTTTCTAACATATTTGGCAGAATCATATAAACTATATAATAAATATTTCATTTTAAAAGATGTCTGGCTGTAAATAGGAAGTCCAAACTTGGTTGGCTATGTAGACAAAGTCTACTTGGATTCAAATTTGAAAGATTAGTTTTAAAGAACTGCAAAGCAAGGCTGCCTGCCTTGAGCCCATGGAGAATCTGTCATCTTCTCTTTCTCCCCATCGTCTCATTCCCCTGAATGCACTCCTTGTTTGCCACAATAGACTTATTTATGTTTCTCAGATGGAATTTCTTTTGGCTGCAGGTGCATCAGGCATGCTCTGAAGGGATGTGAGCCTCATCCTGGTAAACAGGGAAGACTGGGCAAGGAGGAAACCAAGCACCTGCCCATCTCTGACATTTCCGCATGTTGCTGGCTGTCCAGGGGCTGGGGCTGCTCTCTGGGGCATCACTGTTTTCTTGACTGAGCTTCAATCAAGAAACGTCTATCAGTACGTGATGTAAAAGCACACAGACTGCAGGGTGAGGGAGGCAAGTTCTCCTTGGAAAAGGTCAGTAAACACAACAGATCCAATGCTGGCTCGTCACAGAGGCACAGACTTCCCTTCAGGCTCCCTGTCCAAGGGCCACCTCCGACACTCCTCCCAGTGGTGGATTTGCCCCGAACCCCTCTGTTGGAAATAGATGCTTAGTGCTGCAAAGAAAAATTAGAACTGAGATAAAGGATCTGTCAGCAACAGAATTTTTACTTCCTGGGCTGCAGGAAGGGTACTCCCGGTAGAAATCATCCCACAACAGCACAGATAACAAAGGGAAACACACACGTTTATTTCTTAGGCATTTGGGTCGTCCTCACTGATGTGTCTGATCTCCACTGGCTGAAGCCAGACTTCGCAATCTAAACTAAAATTCTATTGGTTAACAACTTAAAACTTTATAAACAGGTAAGGGCCATGGAGAGCTGGGACGTGCCTGTGAGCACGTCCAGCACAGATATCTTGGTTAAAGTATGAAGACATAGAGAGTACTACATGCCCGTAAGCATGGCATATTTAACAGCTACATAGGGTAGGACTTAGCAAAGAGTTATTAGCACACTTATGATTTAATAAGAAAGGAAACTTTAAAAAGGAAAGCTAGAGACCCGGACACCTCACGTTCAGGAGCTGTGCCTGTGTTGTTTTGCTGAATTCTTCTTTTTTCTTTGCATTTTATTATGTATTTATTTATTGTTTATATAAATTTAGGGTGTGCAAGTACAGTTACTTGCACATATGGAGTAGTGATGAAGTTTCTGGTGTCACCATCACTCGAATAGTGAACGTTCTACCCATTAGGTAATCCTTCCCCCTCACCTCTGGACCTTCCACCCCTTTTGAGTCTCCAATGACTGTTAGTCCATGCTCTGCCTCCCCAGGTACACATTAGCTGCCATACAAGAGTGAGGACCTGTGAATTCTTAAATGCCCTGCCTCAGGCCCCTGGATCCGCCCTGTTCCCAGCTCTGTAGCTGCCTGTGGTAGGTGAGACCCACAGTTCCCTTCCAAAAGCAGTTGGTTCAGTTCTGTGAATTCCCTAAACCACTCCATGTCTTCTGGTGCCCCTGGAAGCCATGCACAGCTCATTTACCCGCTGCTGCTGAATCCCTTCTCCTGTGAGGCTCGAACCCAAACTGCACATGACCTGGTATAATGTGAGCCTCGGCTCCGGGGTGACTTCACTTACTTTCTCCCTAAATCGAAAGATTTCACCTTCAACCACCAGCAGCAGGGAGCACATGACATAGTTCATCCATGTGGAGGACTCTGGTGATGGAGACAAACTTGATCTGGGATGTGAGATAAAGTTCCTTGCTGCCCGCTACCACTTTCTCTCTGGCACACTGAAGAAGAATAATTTGATTTGCAGAGATCTGACAAGTTGATGGAAAATACCAGCCCCTGGTAGCTGACACAGTAAAACGTAAGTGGGTCTCAGAGGGCCGCTGATGTGCACGCAGCGTGCTTGACAGGTGTCCGGGATGCCCCAGACCTGCTCCACTGCTGCCCTGGAATGCCCCACACTGGCCAGGAATGCCACAGCTGTTCATTCATGCATCAGCCTCTCCTTGTTCACCCTAAACCCTTGGTCTCCCCTAGCTGATCCAGTTTGTAGGCAAACCACATTTTTGGACTGACGTTTGGCCACTGAGATGATCGGAATTGTCGTGACATACCCCATAGTGGGAGCACTGACTTTCAGATTAGGGAAAGTTTCTTGTACTGACTGTTGATGCCATGGTAGCCGGGGCTCTTGGAGAAGCAGAGCCAATGGGAAGTGGAGGGATAAGGAGGTGTGTTATGAGGGACTGGCCCACCCTTGACCTAGTGTCTGCAGCTGGAGCCCCAAGAGAGCTGGTGGGGTCATTCCAGGGCCTGAGAACCAAACGTCTGAGGATGGGAGAAGATGGGAGTGGGGAAGGCCAGCTCAGCAGTCCAGTGATCAGCCAGCCCTCTTTCACCTGTGTGTTCTACGCAGGCCCTCAGTGGCTTGGATGGCGCCGTCTGCAGTGGGGAGGATGGGACCGCCCTCCTCGGTCCGCGGATCCCAGTGCTGAGCTCTTCTGGAAACCCAGAGCCCCACCAAGTTGACCTGTAAAATTTGCATAACCACAAGCCTCACATAGACATATTTTTATTAACCTCTCTTTCTTGTTAGCCACCTCTTATCTTCTTGTTAGCTCTGTGGGTTTAATTTTCCTGAGTTTCTCCTACCACATGACAAGTTACTGAGCATGACGTGCTGATCCCTCCCTCGGCACGGTGGTCCTTTGCCCTGGCTCCCCTTTCTGGGGTCCCATACCTCAGCGTTGCTGGTGGATCCCTGGGCCCCTTTCCCATTGCCACTGGTCAGCAGTGCTGGAGTGTCTTCCCCGTTTCCATCACAGCCTCCAGACAACATAGACCTGTGGGAACAGCCTGGGCTTGGGATCTGGGTGCAGAGCCAGGGCCTCCGGCCTCACTCATGGGGTGAGGACAACACTTACAGCGTGGCCTTGGAGTTCCAAGAGCACGGACGTGTCTGGTTGGTAGAAAAGTGAGTCATTGACATCTGTAATATCCACCTGGGTGAGGCAGGAAGCAGGAGGAGTCAGAACAGAATTGGAACCCTCAGCAGCAGCAACAGAAGCTGGGAAACACTGGGGAGAACAATCTCACGAGGGAAAAGGATTTACAAGCTACAGTTATCCCCCAAGTGGGAACATCACACACAAATCAGTATTTTGTACGTAGTTTATATTTGTTTTACTTAACAGACACTCATATAATGCTGACACTGGACCAGGTGACGTTCTAGCATCTTCACAAACACTGACTCATGTATTCATCATTTTACAAATGAGGAAACTGAGTCAGAGACCAAGTCACTTGCCTTATCTCTCAGACGACCGTAAGTGGCTGAGCTGGGGGAAGTCCAGTGGGTTCGTCTCAGACCACTTTGCCCACCTCAGACAAAGGGCCTGGAGGTGTCTGGGAGGATGAGGATGAGGGGAGGAAGTGAATTCCCAGGAACCAGAGATGACAGAGCAGCCAGAGGCTGGGCAGGGAACTAGGAGGAGCTCTGGGGTCTTGCAGAATAACTGGGTTTGAGTCTCAGCCCTGCTATTAAATTAGCTCTGTGAGTTCAGACCAGACGCCTAACTTCTCTGGAACTCACTTCTCTGCTGTGTGAAATGCCTGGGTAGGCAAAGTGAGCATTAGGAGATTCCGTTTGTAATATTCCACTTTTTAAAAAAGAACATTTTGACCTGTTTCACATGCTGCCGGGTTACTGTCCTTGATGAGGCATTTTATGGAAGCTTCCTTAACAAGTACCTGCAAAGAGCCCTTAACCTTGCATTTCTGGCTGCAGCTGGGCTACCAAAATCTTTCCATTAGTCTTTTTCCTGATTGTTTCAGCAGGAAAGTAAGGAAACTTGAGCTGGTAGGGTCTGGGTATCATCTCTTAGGTCCAACAATGTCCATTTCCGTAGAAAGAACCAGCCACCAAAATCCCAGCAGCCTCCCGCCCCTTCCCGGCCTGTTGCTCCGATGTGCCTTTCCCCGAGGTAATGATTGTTCACTCTGGGCAGGCCCTGCTGAGGATATGCTGCCATTTTCAGTAGCTCATATACTGAAAATGGTGTGCAGCAACGTCCACCTAAAAGACCCATGTTTTAATTTTTAATGAAAATTTCAAATATTAATAAAGTTCCTTTTTTCTGATTATAAAAGTATAATATGATCATTGTAGAAAGTTTGAAGTGCACAGCAAAGTATTTTTAAAAAGCAAAAATTGCCCAATTCTACCAAACCCAGATAGGACTGTAAATGTTTCTGTGACTCTTGGCCCTCGGGAAATCCTGGATCAACTTTTTCTTGCTCAGAACGTGGAGTGTGTGAAATGTTTGCATGTGGCTATTTTTCAGGTTCTCATAATCATTTCTTTAAATGTTGTATTGGAAACAACGACCTTTGTTTTTCTTTTATTTATTTTCTCATGACTAATGATCCTAAATATGATTCTTTACGTTTATTGAAAATTTGTATTTTTTTCTTTGTGAAATGCCAGTTTATGTCTTTGCTCATATTTTTTTTTATTTGGTCCTGAGATTGTTCTTGGGAACACCGTGCCAGAGTCTGACATAAAGTTTCTCCCATCCTAACCAAATACAAGCTCTTCCCAAGCAACAGTCTATGCTGAGACCTGTTCATCTCACACTCGGCTCCCTCCCTCTGTGAGTCCTCCTCTCCTTTTGACCCCACTCACATAAGTAGCTCACACTTATTCATGCTTCTCCATGAGGATTTCCACTCTCTCAGGAGGTAGGGAAGTGCAGAGATATATTTGCTGGGCTCACACAGGGAGGGCCTCAGAGGAGGCAGTCCAGGACCATGGCCAGTGTCCTCGTGCTGCCGTCATTAGGACTGACATTGGAGACAGTGTCTTGGGCTCTGGAAGGAAGGGAGCGTTGACAACGGTCATTATTTCTAGTCTCCCCGGGGGATGCAGAACATTACATGCACCTTGCTAATGGCCAGCAGTGATAGGATATGTATCAGTGTGAATAATCTTGCTTAGTGAGAGTTATGGGCTGGATGACTGGGTCTGTCTCATTTCTATTGGCATAAATAGATAGGGGCACTATGACTTCCACAGAGGAGTGGAATTACAGAGTCACTGAGGGCATAACTTACTTTTGGAAGGAGCAGAACTCTGGAGACAAGTACTCTGGAACTCTGGGTGTGTTGTGTATGTGTGTTTCTAGCTGTCATAGTCTGAATGTTGGGTACCCCCAAAGTTTATCTGTTGAAATCTGGACCCTCAAGGTGCTGGTATTAGGACCAGGACCTTTGGGAGGTGATTACATCCTGAGAGCGGGGCCCTGGTATATGGGTTTGGAGACCGAGGGAGCTTTTTGGCCTAAGAGGATGCGGTTAGAGGATGTCTTCTGTGAACAGAAGGCAGTCCCCCCACAGACACCAAATCTGTCAGGGCCTTGATCTTGGATTTCCAGCCTCCAGAACTGTGAGAAGTCAATGCATGCACAAGTCACCCAGGTTATGGCCAGGTGTTACAGCAATGAGTGGACCAGGACAGCACCCATGTGACGCCGGACTTTGCTGTGGCCACCTGCGCTCTGTCCTGCTTTGTCCTCACCAGTGCCATCCTCACAAGGTGGAGTGGAGGAGTGTTGTCACCATCTGGCATAGTCAGCCAACCAAGTGTCTGGTGCCAGCAGTTCCACCCACAAACTCCCCTGGTGATGGGGCTGAGGGATGCATCAGGGGCAGTTCTGTGGTTAACTAAGTTGGCAGTCTCGGCCCCTCAGCATCCCCATGCCCACCTCCATTTATGCTTTTATTTCTATGAGATAAATCATCAGGAGTCAGGTCACTGGTATGAAGAGTATGTCATTGATAATTTTAATTTATCTTGCCACACTTTTTCAAAAGATTGAAAAAATTTGGGGCCCAAAGTGGCTCCGGCCGGATGTCGTGGCGCTTGCGAAGGCAAGGCCAAGAGTTCAAGGCCAACCAACCTCAGCAACCTTACAAGCTCCCAATGATTGGCAAAAAAAAAAAAAAAAAGAAAAAATTTTTGTTTTCACAAGGGATGTTTGAGAACTTCCTTTCTCTCTCATGTCTTGCAGCTTTATATGTTACGATGCTTCTTAATATTTCTCAGCCTGATAGATGATATTTTAGTTTGAGTTTTTTCTAAATTATAGGTAGGATGAACATTTGTTCATATGTTTTTTAGAATCATTACTTGTGTGTTTCTTCTGTGAATAACCTGTGTTTATGATTTACACATTTTTCTCTTGTTTCTTGACAATTTTAATTTTTTGGTCATTTTAAGGTATCTTTATATATGGCAGATATTAACCCATGTTGCTAATTCAGAATTGCACATTTTCTTCCAAAACGCCAGTCCATCAGTTGACTCCATTTGATGTGAGGCTTGAATGCTTTAAAAGTTTTACTGCTTTTGCTAGAATCACAGTTTAGGGTGACAGGGGTCCTTTGCAGCTGCCTGGGATCTGCCTGTCTTCATTGCAGCCGTGTGGCTACTCCCCTCAGCCTCCTTACCTTGATCTGAAACTTGCATGGCTCCACCCCAGCCTCCTCACCACTCTCCAGGCATGTCAGAGTCATGGGGAACATATTAAGTAGTGTCCATTCTCCAATTAATATTAAGTGTCCAAAGCTGTCACCAGGTTATGTGCAGTGTTGTGAGACCATGACAGCTGCCCAGATGCCTTCAGAGGCATCTGAGTCCTATTGGCTCCATGAGATCAGGAGCTTGAAGCCACAAACAGCATTTGCCACATGGTCATAAACTTTATATCCACACGAAATTCATCTGCACCACTACAGATAAGTGTTAGGCCAGGCGTGGCAGCTCACATCTGTAATCCCAGCACTTTGGGAGGCTGAAGTGAATAGATCAGTTGAGCCCAGGAGTTCAAGTCCAGCCAGGGCAACATAACAAGACCCTGTCTCTACAAAAAATACAAAAATTAGCTGGGCATGGTGGTATGCAACTGTGGTCTCAGCTACTTGGAAAGCTGTTAGAGACAGAATGCTGTTCCTTGGTGCTGCAAGGAAAAATTAGCATTCAGACAAAAAGTTTTCTCAGCAAGCCAATTTTACTTTCTGCAGAAAGGGTACTGCTTGTCAGCAATCTTGCCACAAGAGCACAATTAACAAAAGAAAGGCAGAATATTTATCTCTCATGCATTGGGTCCTTGCTGCTGTGTCCTCTCTCCATTGGTTGGAGCTAGACCTCACAGTCTAAGCTAAACCCAATTGGCTAATGACTTAAAACTTTCCTAAATAGGTAAAAGCAATGGAGAACAAAGGAAAAGAGGAAGTTGCTTGCAAAAAGACTTAGAAAAGTAATAACATTTCCAAATAAGGAAGGAGCATGGGCTGTGAGCTGGGACCTCCAGGCCCTGGGGAGGGTCCTTTCAGCAGCTCTGCAGCCTTCCCATACTCCCCTCCAGTCGCTGGGCAGCCCAGCCTCTCCCTGGATCTGTCCCCTTACAGGGCAGGGGCCCTCACAGGCCTTGGCCTTCCCTCAGTGAGAACTTCTTGGATGCCATCACTGATGGACACTAACCCACAGAAGTTGTCTGTGGTCACTCAGGATCTAGCAGATTCATGGGAGTTTTAGAAAAACATCATGTGCACAGCTTTGAAAATCTGTGGATTTTCAAAGGACAGAGATTTCATCCTCAGTATCTTTTGGTCTTATTGCCTGTGGGTATTTCAAAATGGCAAGCAGTTGCCACTAACCATTTTTATGAAATGAAAAATGCCCAGTTCTGAGTCATAGTGTAGGTTCTATGACATGAATTTATGGCATTAGAAACAGTGAATCTGAGGGATCCAGCATATGCATTTCTTTGAGAGACTAGAACTCAACTTATTTTTTAAGGTAAATGAAATGGGTTTTATTTGGGAGACATTACCTACTCTTCAGGTTTTCACAGTGCAGACAGGAGTCCCACTTTATTTCCTATCTCAGTCCATTCAAACTCTTACACCACAGCATTCAAGACCAGGGGCTCAGCAGCAGCAGACATTTGTTCCTCACAGTTCTGGAGGCTGGAAGTCCAAAATCATTGCATGGCAGATTCAGCGTCCAGGAAGGACTGCTTCCTGGTTCGTAGATGGAGTTGTGTCCTTACATGGTGGGAAGGCCAGTGGAGCTCTCTGGAGGCTCTTGTGTAAAGGCCATAATCCTACTCCTAGGGTCCACCTTCAGGAGCTCATCACCTCCCAAAAGCCCCACCTCCTCACGCCATCCCTCAGGGATTAGGGCATCTTGGGGACACAGACATCAGGTCCACAGCAATCCCACAGAGTAAGATGTGGGGGAGAAATGCCTCCCCATTCTTGACTCACCCCTGCTTGGTGTTAAACTCAGCTGGCCATCAGCCCCCCCTTCAGTCTCAGGGTCCCCTGCCCCCCAACATGTGTGGCTTCTCTCCATGGAGCAAGCTGGTTGGAGTACGGGTATGGGTGGGCATGCCTCCTGGGGAAAAGAATCTCTGCTCACCCTGATGCATCTGTGGGTGGGTGGGGAAAGCCTATTTGTCCTCTGGCCCAATTTGGTCTTCTCAGCTGTGATGCTGACATCAGGGTCTCCCTTCACCTGCCCTCCTATTTTTATGATTTTCCACTTCAGAGGAGGAAGAAAAATTATTCATTGTCTTTCCTCAAAGCCCTAACAGGTCCCATGGGGTGTGCCTGCCAATTTGGGAAAGAGTGAATGAGTACAAGACATAAATAATTGTAAGAAATAATGCCTTACTTGGAGGGTGGGTTGATGCCTACCAAATACTTCAGTGGAATGATTTCCATTATACCCAAGAAGGCTGTGAGGTGCTGTGCACCCACCACGCCATCTGCCCTTGGCACACCTGGGAGCCTTCAGTCCCACAGAGGATGAATGGGCTAGGCCACATTTCCACTGAGGCCCACTGCGCCTGCACTGCCACCAGCCTATGAGCAGCTGGTTCCAGAAGTTAGAAGTTTCTTGCAGGTTGGGATACATTTTCCCATGGAAGTCATGTACCATAGGATATCAGGTTCCCAGGCCAACCCTTAAGAAATAGGGTTAATCTACAGAAAACAGTGATGAACTCCAGTACTTGTAAGAACCTAGCTTCTTGGGAGGTCCCACTGGGGACCAGGGTGTCTGGTCACAGGTGAGGCTCAGGCCTGGCCACTTAGCCAGTGGGAGCAGGGGCTGCACTGACAGCAGAAGCCTCAGGCATCATGCGTCTTCCCAAGTCCAGGGTGGGAGACTCACCAGGCCCATGGTCCAGCACTTAAAGCAGGCCGCCATTCAAACCCCTCCTGGAGCCTCCTGTTACCTGTGAGGTGAACGGCAGGTGACACCTCAGGTAACACCTGGAGCAGTGTCTGAGCGTCCCTGGGACTCAGCTCTGAGCCACCCCAGGCTCCCCTCTGCTTCCCCAGCCCCGATTCTTCGGGGGCTTGCTCCGCAACCCTATCATTTTCTTCCCCCAACTAGCACTTGGGGCAGTGCATTTGCTTGTTGGAGCTGCTGAAACAAAGCACCCAGATGGGCATCATAAACCACAGGATTTACTGTCTCCCGTCCTGGAGGCTGGAAGTCTCAGATCAAGGTTGGAATCAGACATTTGAAATCCACATATGGGCTCTCCTGAGGCCTCTCTCTTTGGCTTGTGGATGGTGGCTTCTCCCTGTGTCCTCACATGGCCTCCCCCAGTGTGTCTGTCTGTGTCCAAATTTCCCCATTTTATAAGGACACAGTCTATTGGATTAGGGCCCAGCTTACTCCAGTATGATCTCGTCTTAACTAATTATATCTGCAATGACCTGATTTCCAAATACAATCACTTTCTGAGGCTCTGGGACTAGGACTTCTGCATATGAATTTAGAGGAGATGTGATTCAACCCTAACAGACTTGTCAGATATAATTACCTTTGCCTGCCCTCTCCAGGCAAAGATTATGAAGTTTCATAATCTGTAACCCTTGGGGGCTGGCCCCACATAAATGCAGGTCACTGGCTTTCTTCTTCTGCCTGTGTGTCCCTGGGCTGGAGCAACCGGCTGCCAGGAGGCAGGGATGTGAAACACCAGGATCCAATTTCCACCCAAGCTTCTGAAGAAGGAGCCACCTGTCCAGTTTTAGCCATTCCCTTCAGATTCCAAAAATAGAGAATATCTCAAAGACAAACGGATGCCCAAGAGTTATCCAGTGTGGTGACTGTCACATAAAGCTAGCTGTAGGCCAAGCTCACGCGTGTGGAAATTGAATTAACTAGTCCCACAGGTTTGCTTGGAGAAAGGTGAATTTCACGTCTGTTTCATGTGATCATTTGTGTTCGACAGTCGCAGAAATCTCAGAACTCGTCTTGAATGATCATATAACTGCATTTGAGGAACACAGTAAGGAGAGGGACAGGATTCTCCACGGTGACACAACTGGTTCAGCAGAACCAGGGACAGCAGCTCTCTTGATCCTGCTCAGATCTTCTTCCATGGCTCCAGAGAGCGGCTGCCACCTGGACTCCTCCTGTTCCTCCGTGGCTGCTCCTCTTCCCTGGTGTGGCCATGTCTTTTTGTCCTGCATGTAAACACTGGTGCTTTGCAGAGCTCTGCCTGAGCTCTCATTCCATGTCTCCTGTCTCCCAAATGGCCTCTCTCCTGCCCTCCACCCACTATGATCACACATATGCTCCCATGATCAATCCATTCACTGTTCAATCCTAGTGAGTTGCCCAGAGGTAGACACATTTCTGCGTCCGAAACGTATCAATGAATAAAGGTGCCACACCCCAGATTCCGCCACTTGGCTCCCATCTCTTTCTTGGCCAGCATCTCTGGGATGCCCTGCAACAATTTAAGCCCCACGGGCCCACCATCTTTCTACCAAACGTAGCTCCACTTCCGTCCTTCCCAGTTTCCGCTGGTCACCTGGGCTCCCTTCACCAGAGTCCTGTTTACTCCTCACTCTCACCAGATCTGAGATCCAGGGAACTGTGCGCAAGGTGAGGCCTGTGGCCATTTCCCCTCGGACCAGCTCTTTCCGCTTCATGGTGCTCTGAGCCCCTGGTCCCTGAAGCCCAGGTTCCAGACTCTCTCCTTCTTTCCGTCTAGATATCCTCATCCCAGACACCAGGTCGCCAGGTCGGTGTCCGTGAAACGCAGCCCTGAACTTGCCATATCCTGCTAGGAAGCCTGAGGTGCCTCCGCTTTGCCCAAAATATTAACTCAGACCTGGCACTGGGCCCCTCCCCTGTCCTGTGCCCCCTGAACTCTCGTCCGAGTCCCTCCCACTGCCTGCACCTGGCAGAAACTACCTTCATATTTTCCTTGTGGATCAAAATGGCCAAACTCTGGCCATTGCCAAAGAATCAGCTCAGTGCCTTCATGGTCCATTTTAAACACTGACCCCTCTGTGAGGCCATCTCACCCAGCCCCAAACGTACATGTGAGCTCTTCCTGTCATTGAACCCTGATGACCTTGCTCCCTTTAAACTTTGCATTGTCCTAGTCTCTGCTTATATTCTTCCGTTCCTAAACTATGACATCCTCAAAGAAGGGATTGGGGTTTACTCCTCCTTTACGCAGCAAGCAATGGCTTTAAATCCCCATTGAATTCAATATTTCCTTGGAGGAAATCTCCTAACAGTAGGTGTGGGCTTGACCTGCCCTGTGCTCTCGGGAAATACTGCAGCATGAAACTCATCTTTTTTCATAGCCTATGAATCACTTTTTATTGCATTCCTCAGATTTCCAATCTGCAATATATAACAGAAAATGGGATTCCTTCCCGGCACGCTGTGAGATAACTTGTTTCTTTTTCGATTGCTCTATAATGAAGCCTTTTCCTTGTTATGTGAGATTTTCTCCTGAGACAGCTTTAAAAATAAATAGTTCACATTTTTTACATTTGCCTAGATAAATTGTGTTTCCTGGCAAGCTTCTGACAGCATGAACTAAGTGGGCTTTGGGTCTTTCAGCCAGAATTCTTCCAATACGCGCGCGCGCGTGCACACACACACACACACACACACACACACACACACACACACGGTGTGGTCAACCTCAGGCTGTGGTCTTGTATATCTTAAAATAATTAGCGTCACCTGCCCCAGTTACTGTCTGCTGTGAACCCTTTCAGGAAAGCAGGATGTGCTGTGAAGAATACTCAGTAAGGATTCCACCCTTTTTCCTGGTCCTCTTTTCAGCAGCCCATCTGTGACTGACTGCAGAGGATACTGAGGATGTGTTTCCTCTAGGAGTCTAGGCCTTTTCCCCTAAGTACTTGGAAAAAACATGGTTAAATAAGTTTTCTGACATTCCTCAGTAAGCCAGTCAGCCCTCTGCTGCAGCGTGCACATCTACAGAACGCAGCGTTCTCAGCACCCTCCCAACCACGAACGCAGCCAGGGCAGACCACAGGCATGATGGGGACTGGGGTCTTCTCCTCCACGTTTTTCTCTTTGGCCCAGACTCCGCCTGCACAAATCTCCTGCAGACAGTGCAGTCACCGGCCTCTGTTTTGGCTCATGTCCAACCTCCCTTGTAGCCAAGGGCATAGAAGCCTTTGCTCCCATGAGCCTCGGAAGGTCCGTGGCTGCTGCCTGGTGAGCAAAACTCCACGATTAAGCAGAACTGCAAAGCTTGTCAGGAAACTCCAGGAGGGCGGCAATAGTTTAATGCCCACGACATCGGCAGTGAGGAGAGTATTTTATGCTAAGTCCTCAATCACAATTTTCATGGCAATTTGGGTTGGCCCACATAAAATTAGATTATTTTTTGCTTTAATGGTGTAGAGCATTCCTCACACCTTAAAGAAATTCCTGGGAGTATGCTTTGAAGTTCTCCCGCAGAAAGAGCTTTTTCTTATGTAATACTGTGTTGTCACAGTGATAAATATTACAGCATTGCTAAGTGCCTTGTGGCCAGATAAGACCATTATACTGTAGCAGGGTACGCTCCCCTTTATGAGAAACAAAGCAACCAATCGCCCGATTTGTGTACAGCTGGGAACGTCCTTCGCAGAAACACAGCGACTGCTGGGCTCACTGGTGAGAGGAGTGATTTAAGGTTAGAAGAAGCACAGTGAAAATAGGGGCCTCAGTTTAGACCCCTGCACTGCCACTTTCTAGCCGTGGAAAATCACCTCGGTACAGCCCACTGGCTTTCTGTAAAACAACCTACTGTGTTAGCTTCTAGGGGCTATGACAGCAAATCACTAAAAACAACAGAACTTCACTCTCTCAGAGCTCTGGGGGCCAGAAGCCTGAAATCAGGGTGTGGGCAGGGCGGCCCTCCCTCCAGGGACTCCTAGGGAGGACCCTTCCTGCCACTTCCAGTGTCGGGGGGCTCCAGGCCTCTCCTGGCTTGTGACCGCATTACTCCTGTCTGTGTCCTCAGGAGGCATTCTCTTACCTCTGTTTCTCTGTAAGGACAGGTGCCACTGGATTTAGGACACAACCAGATAATCCAGGATGATCTCAGATGGAGACTCTTGACTGACTCACATCTGTGGAGACCCTTTTTCCAAATAAGGTCCCATTGACGGGAATTGGGCTTTAGGATGTAGACATATTTTGGGAGCCACGATTTAGCCTGCCACACCTAACTCTGTACACATAATGTCTGCCATTGTGCCAGGCACTTAACAGAGACATACATAAAAGTTTTTTTAATTAGAATTTTTAGAAAGTTTTAACTGAAGTATAATGTACCAAAGAAAAGGGCAGGTATCATAAGGTTCAGCTCAATGAATTTTAACAAAGCAAACGTACCCCTGAAGTCAACCCCCACATTATGATCAGCATTTCTTTTAACCCATACCTGATGATTGAATACGGTGCCATTATTAGATGTATGCATGAGAATTTATATTGAGCTCAGTCCCAAGGGAAGGTGACCCTCAACCAGCAATTTTAGGTTAACGTAGCTGTATGACGAGCTTTACGCAGAAATGCCTTCGTACTGTTCCATTATTCCTGTTTGAAGTAAGCAGCATAATTGGACATAAGTGTCAAGTGCTCATAAGGGGGTCGGGGAGGGTCCTGACAGCAGTAAGGACGTTGGAAAGGAAAAGTGCAGCATGAGCCCCTCTTCCAACGTTGAGGCCTTTCTGCCACCGTGGGTCTCAATGCAGTGACCCAGGCCCCACACCCCAAACACACTCCCCTTTGCAGCTGGGCTGCCCCATCTCCTGGCCTGCACACCCCTCCTGTGATGACTAGTGTCCCACTCTTCATGTCCTCTCCCTCTGTTTAAGGATCCCTCCAGCACCACCTCCTCCATGAAGGTTTTCCTCACTGGTCTCTTTCTTCCAAAAGCTCTTGTTCTGGCATCTCCTCCATGAAGGTTTTCCTCACTGGTCTCTTTCTTCCAAAAGCTCTTGTTCTGGCATTAGCCAGCCTCCATCCTCCAGATCCCCCCTGCCCTGGGTTCTTGGTAAAGATTCCTGCAGCTTGTTGCTTTTCTTTGCTCATGCATTTTTTTCTCCACTGTGGAGCACAAGCTCACCAGGACCGGGACACGAACTTGGATCTCCAGGTCCTGGAGCCAAACAGCGCTAAGCAGGAAGCTGACCTGTGACAGATGTCTCTGATTGACAGCGAGTCTGTAGATCATTTATCTCAAGGAGAAATATTTAGTTTCTCTCTTTATTATACAAAAAAGTCAAAGGAGGTTGTGAGCAAATATTTTCTATTTTCATGAGAAGTGAGCAAGAAAACATTGGCTTGATTTGCGGTGAAAATAATTTGATGATACAAACTTAGAATTGTAGTACAAGAACAACTCATTTAGACTTATTTATACTTACATAGGTATGTAACAAATAAAATTAATTTTTGCAGAATGATGGAGGCAGCTATGCATAGAACCAATTCATAGGTGCAGTTGTTCTACGTTAACCTAGAACAACTCATCTCTGTGTGGCAATGACTGGGACCTGTTTCCTTTTGTCAGCTTTCAAGTAACACTGGATGCTGCATCACCAGGGGAGAAATCTGTAACAACAGGAACAGTGAGTCAGGAGCCAACCAGAACGTGTCCTCGGAGGGGCAGCCACTGGATCGCTGGGCCAGTGTGGCCCCTGGACCAAACCAACCACCTGGAATCAGAATTGAGCTCTGCCACAGAGCTCATGGTCTTGGACAAATTGTGTAACCTTCGTGCCCTGGAATCAGAATTGAGCTCTGCCACAGAGCTCATGGTCTTGGACAAATTGTGTAACCTTCGTGGCCTGGTTTCCTAGTCTGTAAAGGGAGATAACAGCAGTGCTCACTTCATTAAGGTCATAACGGAGACTAACATGAGTTCATGCAGCGCACGCAGCACAGCTCCTGCGATGTGCTGACTGCTGCGGAGTCTGCCACTCTTCCAACTCTTGCAGTTCTCAGCTCCTTCCTCAAGTCCCTGCACCTAGGAATTGGTTCTATGCATAGCTGCCTCCATCATTCTGCAAAAATTAGTTTTATTTATTACATACCTATGTCATTCAGTAAGTCAAATAAATTGGTACAACTTTTATAACAAAAAACAACTCCACCCGTCCACACTGCTAATGGATGCCTTTGCCCAGAGGCAACTGTTTCAACTTTTATCTGATTTTCAGTATTTACCTCCAGATTTTTAAAGAGCGTGCCTTTACTACTCTTTGATTTTTTATTTTTAAACATTATCAATGGCTTTCCAGGTTATAAGGATTATCTTATTTATCTCTTCTTCTTTCTTTGTTGTTAACGCACACACATCTCCCTCATCCCAACAAAAATATATCACGATTTTTACATTAATCTTCAATGTTTATATTACTGTTTTATAAATATTATTTACATCCGAGCCACAGATTCAAGCTAGTATATTTATATTTCCTTTGTTAGATGCCATTTTGCTCGATAGGTAGTCAATAATTACCTTTTTTTGTTGCTGTTTAGCTGTCTGTGTATTCATGAATAATTATCCCTGAACTCTGCAGGATATGTGAACATAATTGATAAGGTCAAATGCATCAGGTCATTTACCTGCTTGATTGTCTCCTAGGAGATATCATTCCTGAAGCTTTTGGTCCTGCCCCAGCAGTGGTGTTTGCCATCCAGGACTGTTGTGCAGGTCTCTTGTACATGTGTGCTGTGTGGGTGGATTGTACAGGTGTTCTATGCAGGTGTCTTATGCATGTGTGCTGTAAAAGTGTATTGGATGCAGGTATATTTTGTAGGTGTGCTGTGCAGGTGTATTATACAGGTGTGCTATATAGGTATGTTATCCAGGTATATTATGCACGTGTGCTGTGTAGGTGTATTATATGGCATGCAGTGCAAGTATGTGACGTCTGAGACCTGTCTTCACCTTTCTCCTGAACATTCTTTTCACCGCTCAACTGCACATGTGCTGTTTCCTGGATCACATTTGTTTGTTTAATTCCTCCAGGAGGATAAGTGCATGGGAAATAAGGATTTTTCTTCACATCTTATTTAACTAACAGTTTCTCTGGTTATAGAATATGTTTTGGATTTACAGTTCTCTCTGAATTTTGAAAACTCTGTTTTATATTTTTGTTGCCTCCTATGTTAACCTAGAGAAGGTCAATCCCAAACTTTTCTCTCATCCTTAATCTATAAACTTGTTTTTTCTTTATTATCTTGAAGCATTCAGGGTCTTTTCTTCATTTTTGGCTTTCTGAAATTGCAGGACAATATGGTGCAGGTTCATTTTCATCTCTGTGCTAGCTCTTTTCATTTGGAAACCTGTGTTGCATTCTAGATGCTGTGGTCTGGAAATATACCCCCAAATTCATATGTTGACACTTAATGGCCAATATAATAGTATTGAGAGGTGGGGCCTGTAGGAGGTGATTAAGTCATGAGGTCAGAGCCTTCACAGTGGGATCAGTGTCCTTATGGAAGGGCTGAGGGCCTGGGTTTGCCCTTTTGCCCTTCTACCTCTTTCCATATGATGACCCTGCCACAAGGCACCATCTGGGTAGCAGAGACCCAACCTCACCAGACACTGAGCCCATTGGTGCCTTTCTCATGGATTCCCAGCCTTCAGAGCTGTGAGAGATATATTTCTGTTTTGTTTTTTTAAATAAATTACTCTCATGTATTTTGTTGAAGCAATACAAATGGAGTAAGACACGAAGACATTTCCGGAATTCTTTGATTGATAATATTTTCTTCTCAGCCTTTTATCTTCTCTCTTTCTTGAACACATTATTTCTGGTGTAGAAAGTTCCAGAACACTTTTCCAATTTTCTTACACTTTTTTTCTCCAACTTTCCACCTTTTAGATCTCTACCTTGCTTCTAGTTATGGTAAACAAGCTTCCAGCCATTCCCAATCTATAACCCACATTGGTTCCCAATCTGTAAACCATAACCATTCCCAGTCTGTAAACTACATCTCTTCCCAATCTGTAACCCACATCTCTTCCTTATTTGGCACCCTTAGTTCTGAAACTGCTCTTTCCTGGGCTGTAGCCCCCACTCCTGCTCCATTTGAAGTAGCCAATTGTGGTCAGCTTTGATTCTGCGGTCCAACCCCAGCCAATGGGGACCAAACACAGTAGCAGGGACTGACTACTACATTAGGGATGAAAAAACCTTCCCTCCTTTGTTCAGTGTGCTCTGGCTGTGACCAGAATGAGCAGTACCCTTCTGCACAAATAAATTTGCCTTGCTGAGAAATCCTTTGAGTGCTCATTTTCTTTGTGACTCTGAGCTCTTATTTCCAACAAGTCATTGCAGGTCACAAGCAAGATATCATCTCAGTAATCAAAATGATTCAGTTCTTCATAATCAATGTAATTCTATATTTGATTTTAACTTGAAACTCCCTGGTTTCTCCAGCTAGGGCCTGCTCTCTCTCCCCCTGTTCTTGCCCCTCCCAATTCCTCAGCTGCTCTTTCTGACCCTTTATGATCAAGAATGAGCAGGGAGGAGAGGAATGTGGAGCAGGCAAGATGACTTAGCTGGGATCCTTGCAAGCTGACTTTGGACTTTGCCTAGTTGGCAGGTATTTAAATCTGACTCACAGGAGCCTCTGTGTTCCTTGGAGCCCCTGGAGCGTACCCTGCATGTTCCTTCCAGTGAACAGGCATCTTTCCAGCACTCACCCCTCCCTCACCCTGGCCTCTGCCCTTCCTGGGCTCCCCCTTTCCCTCACCAGCTTTTGTCCTACACAGCACATTTGGATCCACGGGAAATGTTCATTTGTCTTCTGCCCTGCTATCGGTGGAAGGACAACCCAGGGCTGTGTTTCTCTTTTAATTTTTGTGTTTTATTTTCTCTGTGCTCTGCCCAGAGTCTCAGGCTGCTCAGGCACATTTTGCCCAGGAGCCCACTGTGCTCCAACTTCCAGGGACTTATGGGCTGCCCCCATCATTTCCTAACGATTCCTCGCAGCCAACCTGAAGTCCTTGTGAGGTAACACACAGCTTACGTCTCTCCGAAGAGACCTTTAAAATGTCTCTCACCAATCACATTATGCTCTTCATATGGGCTGGTGGCTACAAAGTCTGGCCTGGGAGCATCCCTTCCTGAGCACAGCAGGCACCATGGTGGGCAGGGTCCATTTCAGCATCTGGTCAAGTGGATGTCCCCTTCTGCCTGCTGGGTGCTTGATTCCAGAATCCTGTTGCTGAACATGTCCAGGGACAAGCCCCACTTGTGTGCACAGAGTGGGCGGCATCATGTGGCTGCGTGTGTGGCACAGGCCTCACTCCTGCAGAGACAATGGCAATCTTCCCACTCACTGTCAGAGGCCCCAAGTCTCCGACTTCCTGGCTTTTCCATCACGTGAATGGAAAAGCAGAGGTTTCAGAGGAAGCAGAGGTAAATGCTTCTGTTCAGTGATGACTTAGTAGAAAATTGGGTCATTCATTTTTCATCATCACCTCTCAATAACTAACAGTGTTTAACATGTGTTGGATGTTCAATTCTTTTAATAATGAAAATGTATTCTCTGGTTTTCTATCTACTTATCTTTCTCTGATTTAGTGGTCCCTATTTGTATCCTTACTATGGAGTTTTTATTTCTCATGGTATAATACTCAGCTCCAAAATTTGTTTACATTTTTTTCTTTGCTTTGAATAAACACCTACTATCATGACATCAACTAAAATCCTTACGAATGAAACTCTCTCATCTGCCTCGCTGGTTTTCACCTCTTTCTTGACTTTTTGATGCCCACCTGCCGGATATTCCCATGTGGTGTCTCAAAGCTCAATACGCATAAAATCCAAGTGAAAATCTTTTTCTCAGATTGGCACTTGTCATATCTCTCTTTCATACCTTGATTTCCTGAGAGGAAAGGCGAGGAACCCTTGGGTTATTTTTGTCCTGGTCCACTTACCTCTACCCACCTTCTAAATTCTACAAGCTGCTATTTCGTGGGTGTCTTACAGGGTCTGCCTGGCCACTCATGATTACATTTGTTTCAGGCCAGCCAGCGTCCCCAGGCCACCAGTTTCGGAATATGATCCTTGTATTAGTTCATTCTCACACTGATATAAAGAGCTACCTGAGACTGGGTAACCCATAAAGAAAAGAAGGTGAACCGGCTCACATTTTGCAGGCTCTACAGGAAGCATGGCTGCAGAGGCCTCGGGAACCTTTCACTCAAGGTGAAGCAGGAGGAGGAGAGAGGACAGAGGTGCTACACACTTTTAAACCGAAGAACTCACTCACTATATTGGCTGGTCTCGATTTCCTGACCTCAGGTGATCTTCCCACCTGGGCCTCCCAAAGTGCTGGGAATACAGGTGTGAGCCACCACACCTAACTAATATTTTTATTTTTATTTGTATTTGTATTTATTTTTATTTTTTGAGATGGAGTTTCGCTGTTGTTACCCAGGCTGGAGTGCAATGGAGTGATCTCGGCTCACCGCAACCTCCGCCCCCTGGGTTCAGGCAATTCTCCTGCCTCAGCCTCCTGAGTAGCTGGGATTACAGGCACGCGCCACCGTGCCCAGCTAATTTTTTGTATTTTTAGTAGAGACGGGTTTCACCATGTTGACCAGGATGGTCTTGATCTCTTGACCTCGTGATCCACCCGCCTCGGCCTCACAAAGTGCTGGGATTACAGTCTTGAGCCACCGTGCCCGGCCTTATTTATATTTTTAGTAGTGACAGTGTTTCACCATGTTGGTCAGGCTGGTCTTGAACTCCTGATCTCAAGAAATCCACTCGCCTCAGCCTCCCAAAGTGCTGGGATTATAGGCATGGGCCGCATCTGCAGCTGCTGGGAGCAGATTCAGTGCTGGGAGTGCGAATGACCGCTGGGAGCTCTCACATTCCTGCAGCATGGCCGCAGCACCTTTCTGCTTGGGGTGACCTGGAGCTCTGACAGTCTCCCTCCCACTCCCTCAGGGGCAGCCTTGACCCCTCCCTGGCAGTCCTTGCCCCAGTCGCTGGGAGGTGGGCAGCAGAGCAGGTCGACCTCCTGCTCTGGTTCCACTTTCTGTTGCTTTGACAGCCTAAGGGAGACTCACTAGGACTCTTGGGGCCCGACTCCTGCCATTGTGGCTCGGGCCCTGGGCATTTGAGCTGATAGGGCCAGCAGGACCAGGCATCTGGAGCAGTGACACCGGCCCCTCGGCAGGGCCTTGCTCCAGGAGGGTCTGTGTTCCTCCTGAATCATATCCTACTAACATCAAACCCCACACATGGGCAAAGATATTTGCCATTAAACCTGAAGTCCTGAAGCTCAGCCTGTGTTCTGCTATTCAGCTGTGTGGACAGATGGCTGGACAGCTGTCAGTACTTTGTGATTTTTAACCTGCTCACGTGGTGCAGTGACGGAGGATTGCAGATGTCCAGGGAGGCAAGTTTCTCTGCAGCTTAGGGGGCACATCTCCATCCTGAGCTGACCAGGGCTTGAGAGGTGTCCTGCCTGTGAGAGGCTGAACTCGGTGTGGGCGATGAGGACCAGAAACCAGGCACCTGAGCTCCATCCTACAGGGAGCATGTCTGATCTTTCCGTTTTCGGAGGCTTCTCTTTGACAGCAAGTGTGATGACAGACATGGGGGCAGGGCAATGGCTAACTTCTGAAAAGCATGGGCACTTCAGTGAGAGATTTAAATTAAGTGACAGGTAGTCAGGCTTTTGTCAAGGAAAGGGCCATCCAGATGCTAAATACTGATTATTTCTGCAGTAATGACTGCAATACCTCACTCAATCTCTGTCTTTCTTGACGAAGGCATAAATAAACACGATGAATCTATGTAGAGGCAGTCATTCAGAAAGATCTATCTGTTTCATTACATAAACAGTGGTTTGTCATTAATTATTTGACAAGCTTGGATTGGGAGTTGTTAATGAAATGGATGAGATGGTGGGCAGACGAGCTCCCTCCTGTCTCAAAGAGCTTGTCTAGGGCTGAGTCATGGGCCTGCCATTGACTTGCGGAACTGTCTTCTTGTGGACATATCCATGTTTTAGAGGATTTCATTTTTTAAAAGTTTCTCTTAGAATGTGAATTTTACAAAAAAGGACCTCCCAAGTGGATGATTATTTGAAAAATGAACTCCTAGACAAAACTGACACAGCAGTTATGGAGAAAAACCATTCAAGAACGAGTTTAAACTGTGAGAGAAACAGAAGGGGGAGGAGAGGGTGCCCTTCTTTCTTCTTCTCTCCACAGGGAGGTCTCCTCCGCCTTTCTCAGTGTCTTCAAGTATAAAATGCCTCCCTTGTTGGTTTCAGCTACTTTCTCTCTCGGAGTAGGTGAAGTGACTCCAAAACTACAAGGGTCTCGTAAAGTTAGAAGCCATGTGTCAACACGAAGCTGTGTGACTTTGGCTCTGAGGAAGAAAAGGCTGCTGAGGGCAGAGTGGACTCAGGGCTGCGGCCGGCCTCCTCCTACCAAGTCACCACGGAGAGGGACTGTGATGTGTCCTTAGGAGGCCTGGGTCTCTAGGCTCACTCAGGCGAGGGCTGAGAACGGTCAGCTCCCTCACCTGCTAAACCTGCACCATCATCCTGAGAACACACCCTCCACCCTCCAACCTTGAACGGGTGCTGGTCCGTCAGATGGCTGGGACAGGGCATGGAGATTTGTGTTGACTCTTTTCTCTCCCTTCCTCCCTCACTGTTTTCTTCTCTCACACCTCCCTTTTCCTTTTCTTTTTTCTTTTTTTTTTTTTTTTGAGACAGAGTTTCGCTCTTCTTACCCAGGCTGGAGTGCAATGGCGTGATCTCGGCTCACTGCAACCTCCGCCTCCTGGGTTCAGGCAATTCTCCTGCCTCAGCCTCCTGAGTAGCTGGGATTACAGGCACGCGCCACCATGCCCAGCTAAATTGTTTTTGTATCTTTAGTAGAGATGGGGTTTCACCGTGTTGACCAGGATGGTCTCGATCTCTTGACCTTCTCCCTGGTCTCCCCTTCCTGCCTCATAGAGTCTGGGGCTCTGGAGAGACTTGACCTGGGGTGGGGTTCATACAGACACAGGCATAGGCAGGTTCGATGGTCGGATATACATCGAATGGATTTCAGCTCACAGTAAGCGTTTTTTTTTTGAGATGGACTCTTGCTCCGTTGCCCGGGCTGGAGTGCAATGGCATGATCTCGGCTCACTGCACCCTCTGCCTCCTAGATTAGAGCAATTCTCTTTCCTCGGCCTCCTGGTTATTTGGGACTGCAGGCACATGCCACCATGCCTGGCTAATTTTTGTATTTTTAGTGAAATGTGGTTTCATCATATTGGCCAGGCTGGTCTCAAACTCCTGACTCAGGTAATCTGCCTGCCTCAGTCTTCCAAAGTGCTGGATTGCAGGCGTGAGCCACCACGCCCAGCCTCAGCTCACAGTAAGTTTTAGAGCCAGTTATTTACAGGCTAACTTGCCAGAAACATATATGATTTTATTATTCTAACTTATTTTAGGAGATATTATGAACTAAAATTCAAGGTTAAATCCCACCTATCATGACAATTTCATTAGGGAGAAATGTCAAACCATTTTGGAAACGGTTTAAGTGAGGAACTTGGAAAAATTTTCTACATTCCTAACTTACCTGCGGGGGCTTGTTCCTGACTTAATATCTATCAGGAGTCTTAGCTTCTCTTTCTTTTTACTTCGGGTTTTTCTTGCCTCCTCAGTCATCTTGAGTCCCACCCCACCCAAATGCCCTCGGGCCTAATAATTCATTGCAGGCTCATGGGAGGCCTGGGTGGGCGGCATCCCACTCCTGAAGATTTAAGGTGGGTTTGGTGAACCAGTAGAATCTGCATTTTGCTGTTTCTTTCCCTCTCCCAGAATTTGTACCTTTAAATAGGTTTTCAGTGTCATTAAGTATATCAGAAGGAAACCCAGTGGGGCAAAGTGGCCAGGCTCCATGGAGGTGGCCTTGCCTGAGCCTCTCATCTTATCGATGAGGAAAGGCAAGACCAGAGAAGTCACCACTGCTTGGTTAGGGGCAGTTTCCTGCAAGTAATATCCAAGATGCAGAGCATCTGGCTGCAGAAAAACATGTATGAGAGGAGCTGAGGATGAGACAGGTCATGGAGGGCTGCGCTCACCATCCGGAAGTCTGGACTTCACCGTGAAAGACATGGAGACCCTCATGTACGTCTAGGATGTGGTGACAGGTAGGCTTGTAGGAGACAGGTCCCTGCTGTGTGGGGGTGAAGCTGGAGGCAGCATGATGCCCGGAGCTAAGACATGGTCACAGGAAGTCCAGCGAGAGTTAACAAGGACTGGACAGCGACAGGCAGGGCAGAATGAGAGGAACTTCGGTGGCAAGAACCAACAGAACTTGTTGATTTAGGAGAGGAGACGAAGGACCGAGAGGTTTCTGGGCTGGGGCCTGGGAGGATGGAGAAGCCACTCTCTGTGTTCTGGGATATGAGAGGAGAAGCATTCCGTTCTGCACACAGTGCGTTCCCTGAGAGCATCTCAGTGGGGTCTTTGCAGTTGGAAATGTTCATAGAGAGACAAGAAGCAGCAAACATCCAGGAACCCAGAAACCGTCAGCACAAGTGCCTGCTGAGCCCCATAGACTCACCAGGGCCCGCCAGGACCCACCAGGAAGCAAGTGTGGAGCTGGGAGTGAGGAAGCTGGATGTGGAGATCTGGGGGAAGACTGGCATTTAAAAGGCAATTGTGGCAAGGATGGAGTCATCTTAGCTAAAGGGAACCACCATTAGTCCTTGTGAGGAAGGTGCAGGATATTCCTGCTTCCATGCACGTCGCTCCTGGGCTGTGGGAAAGTTTGGAACTGCTCTTGTCCCCCAGCATGACCTCAAGGGAGTGGAGTGCACAGTTTCTACAGGTAAAGAAGGCGTGGCTTAGAGCCTGAGGGTTAAGGAAAAGCCGGGGATTAGAGATAGCCAGCAGTGAGGGAGAGGGCTCTAGATATGAGATGAGTGGGCAGAGGAGGGAATTCAAGAGAGAGAGAGGAGCATATATTATGTAAATTTAAAAATTTTTAGTAGCAAGTAACCTAGCAAAAACTACCTGAATCCAAAGAGAATTTATTGGCTCACGTCATAAAAATCTAGTGAAAGATTCTAGTTGAAGTCATAACTAGATATACAACTTTAAATAATTTTTTCAGAAATTGTTTCTTTGCTCCTCATCCACCTGTCTATCCACCCACCTACCCATCCAACCCTCCCTCATCCACCCACCTACCCATC
>PVHO010025497.1:0-29557 GCA_004024885.1 Saguinus imperator
CCCTCCCCTCCTCCTCACCTCTTCCTCCCCTTACCCTCTCTTTCTCCCCTTCCTCTTCTCCTCTCCTTCTCCCCTTCCCTTCCCTACCTTTCTTTACCTCCTCCTCTTTTCTTTCCCTCTCCTCTTTCTTTCCCCCCTCCCCGCTCTCTTTCCCCTTCCCTTTTCTTCTCCCCTTTCCCTTTCCCCTCATAGGTTATGCTTGACTTCTAGCCTTCCTTGGTGTCTGAAGGTCACTTAACTAGAAGTCTTTTTCTCCTTTGGGCTCACAGTCTCTTTTGCCCTCTGAGACGGTGATTAACATTCCAAATATGTGGTCTGGTCTCATTGTCTGTCAAACTTTGAATATTGACTCTCAACACTCCACAGCTTTAGGAGTCATTGTCATGAAGAATCACTCTTCATTTTGACTGGAGAAATTGTATTGTGGCTTTTCTTATCACTTATTCTGAGCATAATACTTTCTATAGTTGGTTTTGTCTTCTTGCATTACAATGGGGGTCAGTTAGGTGCTGTAAACTTTTACTATATTAATGATGTTTATTTTAGAATTTCAGAGTGCCAAAAGACAAAACGGGTACCACAAGGATTGGTGACCTTGCACCCCAGGACATGAAGAAAGTTTGCCCTTTAGCCCTAATTGAGCTGACGGCCCTCTATGATGTGTTGGGTATTGAGCTGAAACAACAAAAAGCTGTGAAAATCAAAACAAAAGGTAATCATGAAATGACAGTTGGATTTATTTCTAAAATAGCAAGGATGGACTTCGCTTTTTAGCAGGATTTCTGGCAGACAGAGGAAACACCTACAAAATAAACCAACAGTTGAATACATCTTCAGTTTACATTCTAAGATGTTGCCTTCAGAAGTTTTATAACTTGATAGAAATACACTGTGTCCTAGACTAGAGAGAATAAGGCGTAATCAAATAATTCTCATAGAAGGAAATTCTGAAGCAAGGAATCTTAACTCATGTGCTTTCTCTTTTGAAAACTATATATTTCAAAAAATAACTACTTGGTGCATATTTATTTCCAGAATCAGATCTTGAAAAATGACTTTAAGATGGTTGATTCTAAATGATTACTTTGGTTATTCATTGGATGGGAAATAAATAGGCCAGTTAGCAGTCTGCCCCTTTGTTCCTGGACATTCGAATTTTACCTATTTTGCAAAGACAGTCATTCCCCTACTATTAAGAAAATAACTCCATTGTGACACAGCAATGCCACTAGATTGTACTCATCATGGAAATGTGGTGTGATTTTTTTTTTTAATAAGTACCTTGCTTTATCCATTTAATAATTTTTTATAATATAATAGAAAACAGACACCTCCTCAGTTTTTGTTTCTCCAGTAATTTATTGGTCATGAAATCCACATAACTCTGTTGACAAAGCTTTACTGTTTAGGAATCTTTGTCCTCTTGTTTAACCTTAGAGGTTTCTCCTAAAGAGAAGCCAAGAATGAGGATTATTGAATTGCTATGGTAACATTCACAAAGACAAGTATTCACCTGACTTAGGTTTTAGAGTCAGTTACACTGTAGGACTGAAGTGTACCTTCCTTTCTGGTCCTCTGTCATGCTGGGCCCCAGAAGACCTCATTCTGTGCCTAATTCCTTTGAGTGCTTTAGCTTAAAGCCTAGGATGGTGAATTTCTGAGTTAAATGGTGCTCTGTTTTTTCATAAGTCCATTATGGATAATGAAGACTTAAGATGCTTTCTGAGAAGCTCATCACAAAGCCTTCTCCAAACATAAAATAGAAATACAATTTAAATAGTTGTGGGTCAGTGCCCAGGATTTTTAAGGTGGCTCAGAGAGGTTTTTTTTGGTTAATGTTATGTTTTAGAATTGCAGTCTGGCAAAGAAATATTAAATTGTTTATATCAAGGCTATCACTGTTAATAGAATTTCTTCCCATCTTTATTTAATACCTGTTTGTCTTATCCAAGATACTGATTTTATGTAATACCCTATACCCTTGGCATTCTTCAGATTGCATCTTTTCTGAATTCCCAAACTAAAAAGTTATTTGCTGGGTTACCGGTGTTCTTTTGAATGGCATCTCCATTAAATGTCACAGTCTCCAATGTCTGTTCTCAAGCCACAAGATAATCCCCTTTTTCATGTTCACAGATGATTTTCATTTCCATGCTGATGTATGTCATAAAGGAAAAAGTCATCACTTTGGTGCTAACGGGTCCACTCAGTGATGGAGGCAGGGGAGGTGCTGGAAGAAGCCATGTTCATAGCAGACTCAAGGCATATGATTTTAATTTAGAAAAATTGTAAATTATTAGCTGTCATTTATTCTGGAGCTATTTCTAAGTATATACAACTACACGTTTAAATTTAAGAATAGCAAGTATCTATTTTCTAAAGAGAAACATTTGTAGAACAAGATCATAATCTTGTCTGATTTTTCAGAAAGCTGTATTGTAAAATGTTCAATGTCGATTTAATATGGAAAAGATGAATGATATTTGCTTTTTTTGGTGATGTAAAAAAAAAAAAAAGATGATAGATCTGTCACTTAGGCTAGAGTGCAGTGGTGCACTCATGGTTCACTGCAGCCTCAACTTCCTAGGCTCAAGCTTTCCTCCAGCCTCAGCCTCCCAAGTAGCTGAGACTATAGGAGCCTGCCTAATTTTTAAAAAAATTTTTCGTAGAGATAGAGTCTCACTATGTTGCCCAGGCTTAGGCTGGTATTGAACTCCTGGGCGCAAGCAATCCTCCCACCTTGGCTTCCCAAAGTGTGCTGGGATTACAGACATAAGCCACTGCACCTGGCCAATATTTGCTTTTAAGTAAGAATTTTTAATTTGATAACATTTAGTAAATTATTCAGATATTTTGCATGTTCTCACAGCTCTCTGTCTCTCTTATGCAGCAGTTTGCACTTTTCTAATTATGTTGATAATTATTTGCAATCATTTGTTTAGTTGTCTTTCCTTGCTGCATTGCTCTATAAGGCAGGACCAGGATTTTACTGTTGGCCAGCATATATCTAATGTTGAGATGCTGTCATTCACTTAGTAGGTGCTCAATAAATAGTTGTCTGATTGACAGTGTCAGAAATCTTATGCTTTAACATTTTTATATTAATATTTTATAGATTGACAAAAGTGAAGAAATTTCATTTTTTTCTTGCAGATTCTGGTCTTTTTTGTGTTCCACTGACAGTCTTGTTAGAACAAGATCAGAGGAAAGTACCAGGAACTCGAATACCCTTGATCTTTCAAAAAGTAAGTAAGGCTTGGATTGGTCAGCAGAGAGAGAACATACTTAAGCTAATAGTGGTTTTCTGTATTCATATTATTATAATATAGTTTTCCAATTGATCTGTCATGTTTTGTACTTTGATTTTCTATTCAGGAAGCAAATTTGTTTCAAGGGCTCGTAAGTTTTATATTCATGGTGATGCTTTCTGTGTTATTACTATAACTGTGATTACCTGGCATCTTTTCCTGTCTTATATTAGCTGGCTTTGTATAATTGAGATTTCAATTCTATAATACATAGGAGTGGGAACTGCTTATAAATTTCTAGGGAATTGCATCCTCATGAATATTTCATGCCTGTGTGTATTTCCTAAGCTTTTCTATTTACAGTGAGGATGTCCAATTTAATTTACCAGTGCCTATTTCCAAAGTAGGCAAAGAAACCATAAAGTAGAATTACAAAATGATTGCTAAACTATTAAGTCACTTGTGTAGTCAACACTCAATTATTCATAAGGGGATTATCTGTGGCAGTATAAAAATTTCCATCCAACCTTTGAGCCATCATTGTTCAGCAACACAGATTACATTTGAGAAAAGCTAGGGAATGCACAGTGAGGAAGACAGGTCAACTCAGTTGCACACTACCCAAGCTGTAGATTCTTTGCAGCCTGGGCATATCACTGTTTCTGAAATTTCCTGGAACAGTAGAAATTGATTTGCAGTTAATTGGCTCAGCAAACTCATCCAGTACTAAGGCTCAATGTAGTTGGCACTTATTCTTTCCCTCTTCCAAACCAGTCAATTCCCTGTCTTCCCTACTAACGTTTGGTGCTTTTTCCACTCTTGTCTACCACTACATTCAAACCTGCATCTCATTATTTCTCCTGACAAACTTTGTTCTACACAGTTTATCTCACCCATTAGGCTCAGCTAGCCACAGTGTGCAGACCACGTATCTATGGAGAGCTGTCAGCAGTACCTGTGATTAACAAGAGGAGGCTGACAAATACAGGCTACATATTCAAATTCTTCTGTCAGTAACAGTTGCAATTTAATCATACACCAAATTCTATACAAAGCAGGGATCTCAGCAGCATCCTTTCCTGCAGTATTAGTCAAAGTTCTCCAAAGAAACAGAACCAATAGGATATATTTAGATGGAGATGAAATTTATTTTTTAAAGTTGGCTTATGCAATTGTGGGGCTCATGAGTCTGAAATAATGTAGATCAGGCTAGCGGACCGGAAGTGCAGGCAAGAGTTGATGCTACTATCTTGAGTGCCACATTTGCAGGCTGGAAACTTAGGCAGTGTTTCTTCGTTGCAATCTTGAGTGGAATTGCTGCTTCTTTGGGAAACGAAAATCTTTTAGGCCTTCAACTGATTGGATGAGGCCCACCATATGATAGAGGGTATTAAATAACTGTCATTAGTCAAAGTCTACTGTTACAACCAAAAAAAATCTGTCACTGCCACATGTAGAGTGGCGTTTGACTGAACATGTAGGCACTATAGCCTAGACAAATTGACACAGAAAATTAACCATCAGACCACAGAAATACAGTAAGCTTCAATTTTCATGGAGGTTCACTGATGCCATGTGATCATGCTGAGGATTGCATCCAGTCTATTAAGAAAAATCTCCCTTTGTCATTTTCTCTTGAAGTTTTCTTTTTTATTTAGTTGGTTATTTTTTGCTTTTGGTCCCTTAACATTCTATAGACTAGCTGTCTATCTGTTTGAAGGATTGAACAATGGCCCTAAAGTATTTTTGTTTCTAAAAAAATAAAGGAGTATATAAAAATTTTGCTTGTAGATAACACTCATCTGTTTGCATCCCTGTGAATTATAAGCAAAAAAATCACAGTGATCTATCATAAAAAAAAGTCTTGATTTATCAGCTGACAATTAGGTCTGATCTCAATTTTGTAAAATGGAAAAAATTAAAAATGACTGATTTGCAAGAAGATTCATTACCAGTCTTTAGAGGACTATAATTAAATTTTTGAGCTTATATAACCAAAAAGGGCACTAACAAATCTTGTCTCATATCTATGAACCTGTATCTGTTATTTCATTATTTTGCTCAGAGGTACATTGTTAAACCTTATATTCTCAAAAGGGTGGGGGAAATAGAAATAGTGTTAATTTTAATCTATGAAAGAAGTCTGCCTTGTAACCCAATTATCAAATCTAGTGTTTTCACTGTCAAATGAATCGACCAACTCAGCCATACTTTGTGTCAAAGTCTGTATTTTCATTTCATTTTTCAGTTCACATAAGTACATAATGTATATTTTGAGAAATGTGATGAAAATTATTGATAAATTACAGAACATAAATTAGTAAAAACAGCATTATTAAAATGTATGGATCAATATAGTTATTTTTCATCACTATTTTTAATCCTGATGATAAAAGGAAAGCTGTAAAGTATTATCATTTATATTTTAATAATGCAATACAATGTGGTAGCTAAAAATATTATTTTCAGAGTGAGACATATAAGAAAACACATGGCATTCCTTCTGAAGATATACATACATAACTATTGGGTGCTGTGGTTTTCAGCCTTAGAGAATAATAAAAAGGACTCAAATATTAAAATGCAGAAATTACGCTTGTTCAGTTATTTAGAAGTCACAATCACTTTTTCCTGTGTATTTAATGAAAATGAAAGGCATATATTGCTGAAAACTAATTTGCTCCAGCAGCTGGCATACAATTTTATTTTTTGTTAATTGGACATAGAAGTGTTTCAAACCTTTTATAAGACGAAATGAAATGAAAATTGGCTATACATTGAATATTGGTTAAATTTGGTTTTAAGTGCTTTGTTTTGAGTAATACCCATCTGATCTAAAATAATTGGCCTAAAATTTTTGCTATGAGTTTTTATCCAGTATTACTTGAAAAATGTTGTTTTAGAAAATATTCCAGTAGAATTTTTAAAACTCCTCTACTGCCTTGACTGGTCAAAGATGCTTCTCTTATCCTAATAATAAATCCTTAGGAGAATTTTGAGACTACCACGTTTAGTTGTTATCAAACTTCCTCAATATCAGTGCATTCTTTGGCCACATTATAACCCAGGAATAGAAGAGGCGAAGTCTTTACAGAAAAGTTGACATCTCTTCCAATGTCCACATACTGCTATAGATCTAACTTCAGAATATCAAGACAAAGGTCAAAAGACCTCATTTATGATGCCAGGCTTTGCTCCTAACAGACACTTTTATGTGCAAGGGAAAAACAGTAAGCTCTAGGTATTTTATAGAGCCTTGTTTAATCATTAAAGGAGGTTTCCCTGAAAAACATTTTTTTACGTTCTTTTGATATTCTAGAAAATGTTATGCCTTAGGGCATGCAAAGAATATTATAGTAAGATTGTGGATGAGTGAAGAATAGGTCTGTCTTTTATAAAGTAGAGAAGGCAATTGTGAAATGAGAGTGGGTGCCATGGAGGAAAATGTATACGATGCTAGGAAATGCCTTATATTTAAACTGAGAACATGAAAACTGATTTTCTTAAAATATCAGGATATGTTCTATAAAGCCTTTGTGTACTACTGCTCAGGGAATGCCTCCTCCAAGAAGATCACTTTGCCAAGAATCTGACCACTCTTTTCTTCTTCTTAGCCTCCAATAGTTATTGTAATTTCTCCATTAGTCTTATTTTTGAGTTTTTTTTTTTTTTAAATAAAACCTTTCTGTGGGAATCTGGAGTTACATCAGTGTATTCACTGGGCATCAGGTATGACTTAGAGGCCATGTTCAAGGACATTTTCCTTTGTTTAACACCAAAGGCTTAGAAATGAATATTTGCAAACAGCTCTTTTTCTGCATGTCATAAATTATTCTTTCTTGGAACAAGCCAAAAATGAGATGTAAATATGCAAATGCTAGAATTTCATAAGATTTATTTGATTGCAGAATGTAGGTTTCTGGAAAAGTAGAATAAATAGATGTTCTTAGTTGCTTTTAAACAATGAACATCTTTATTTTCTGTTTGAAGTACAACAGCTGTTGTGTGAAATTACACACTTTTGTTACAAAGTAGAATAAGGCCCAACTTTTTCTAAATTATAGCTAAAGTTTCTGGACTTACTGTTTTGAAAGATAGTCGTAGTACAATAGCATTCAAAACCTCATAACAGTCAGTTTATGTCATTGTAATCAGTTTGATTTATATGTGAAACATGTTAAATTTGGAATTGTACCTGTTACAAATATCAAAATCAGAATATTTCTCTGTTTATGCACAGCTGATTTCTCGAATCGAAGAAGGCGGTTTGGAAACTGAAGGCCTCTTACGAATCCCTGGAGCTGCCACTAGAATCAAGGTAATCTCTGGGTTCTACTATTGTAACCATTTTATTGTTTATTTAGGCTTATGCATTTTAAAAGCTAACATGTCCTCTCCACCCCTTTTTTCCATTTTTAGTAAAGTAGATAAAATACAACAATAAAACCTCTTACCATTCAGTTTAGTGTTTCTACAGTCCCTTCTGGTTTTTGCTAAGTTTTGTTTTTTTCAAAATCACCATATTGCCTATAATAATGCTATGACAAGAGAATGTGATGAGCGAAAATATTAATAGGGTGGGGGTAGGTTGTGATAGATTTAGTCAGTATGAGTAGTAGCAATTGAGTTTACAAAAGTCAGGGCTAGGCGTGGTGGCTCATGCCTGTAATCGCAGCGCTTTAGGAGGCCAAGGTGGGATGATTGGTTGAGGTCAGGAATTCAAGACCAGCCTGGGCAACAAAGTGAGACTCTCTCTACAAAAAATAATTTAAAAAAATTAGCCAGGCATTGTGGCACACACCTGGAGTCCTAGCTACTCTGGAAGCTGAGCAGGAAGGATTGCCTGAACCCAGGAGTTCCATGTGGCAGTGAGCCGTCATTGCCCCACTGTGCTCCATCCTGGGTGACAGAGCAATAAGACCCTGTTTCTTAAAAAGAAAAAAAAAAGACCACAATCATAGACTTCAGCAGATGGGGGGCCTTGATATCCTATGCATAATTAGTCTTAGTGAGCCGGCCAGATGAGACACTCTCATCTACCTTCCTGATTCACACAGTTGCCAGTCTTACTGCATCTGGGGTATCCTGAGTCTGGCTGGAAGAATAATTTCCAGACTTCCTAATTTGAGCCCTCCCTTCTCCTTCTCTGGATGGTATTTCCTTTCTACTATCCCAGGGTACCATGAATACTCCTGCTGTCATCTTTGTGCCTCATTTTTGGCTCTGGGGGATAAAGTTTTCAATGAATGCATGATAAAGATGGAATTACCCTACAGGGGATACATAGTACATATCTGCTCAGGGGGATTTGAAATGTAAAGGGGACTCATACTTGGAATGGTAGCTGTATCTGGAAAGCAGCCATTAACTATCACTTTTACCCTATCTTCCAAATTTACCTTTCGCTCTGCACTGAGATAGCACAAGTAACCACTGCCCACATCCAATACATTTTCTTCCTGAATTTGAAAATCTAAGTGAAAATAGGAGAGAAGAGACATAATCTCTCTTCATTTTCATAAGCCCATTCTTTATGAAATCTTAAGAGCTGGATTAGGACTAAGTGTCTCTTGGGGAGTGCACACTGTCCTGGCCTGTGACTAATGGGCTGTGGTGTTGCCAGGATTGGAATTACTCTTTATACATTCCACAGTCAGTTTGCATCACCTGCTTATTTTGATAAGTTGCCTCGATTTAGGGCACCAGTTTCGGCCTCCTTGGCTCTTACTACACAGTGATCTCATTTTAATAGAATTCGAGTAGCCTGATACATCCTGATCATAATTTTCCTCTTGTGTCCCCTGGGTTTGGTGTCTGGTACGTAGAGGATCCTGAAACTGGTGGTGGTGTATGTGAGTTTGATAACTTGTCATCATCTCACTTCATTTACTAACACCTACGGCACATTCACCACTAGTCAGTCATGGACATTGTGTGATTCTGAGACGAGTTCTGTTAAGTACATTCTCTAACATAGATATAATTCCTCAGAAACAGGTAACATAAACTCATATTACCCATATCGGTAAGATAGTCCTTCCCAATTCACCATTCAAAGCACTTGGGTCCTCACTAGCTGACTGTGATGGCCAACTCACAGGAGGCAAAAATACATCGACTTTGGTACGGAATAGTGAATATAATGCAGATTTTACTTTGCAAGGAGAAGGCTGGCAGAAGGACAAGTTTAACTAAGTGTAATTTCTAAGAAGACCAATTAAGTGGATTCAGCTGGCTCAACTCTTCAACCCAGCCTGTTGTCATATGCCAAATTATGCAGCAGCTGGTCCATTATAAATAATTTAAAGGATAATATGCAAAAATTTTGGTTGTCTCTTTTCTCCCTGGCCCCACCAAATTTCCCTGTACTTTTCTCTCTCCGTCTTCCTCTATTCTTTCTATCTCTCTCTTCTGGCTCTTCCTCTGCTGTCCTTTACTTCCTTATTCTTTCCCTCCTGTCCCCTTCCTCTTCCTTCCCTCCTTCTCATTCCCTTTTTTGATCTTTTCCTTCCTCCCTTTTTTTTTTAATCTTCTTCCCTTCTTTTCTCCCTCTCTCTTTCCTCCTCCCTATTTCTTTCCCTGTCTTTGCCCACTTCCCTTCACATATTTCATCAATTACACAAATAACTGGGGGTAGAGAATGGTCCTTGGTTTGGAAGAGAACATGTAATTTGCCTTACAAGAAAACAAAGAACATGCTTTGAGAGAATGGTTTCATGTAATAAAAGAAAGTGACAGAAAGTTGGGATGGTTTCTAACGTGATCAGATTTACGTGTGTTATAGTAAAGAAGCATACAAAAAATAGTAATTACAAAACTCAATTGATTTATTAGTAATAATTTACATGCCAGACTTCATAGAGTTCTGTGGTAAATGAACTAGGTATTTCTAATTCTGCATGGATTCGGACTGTTTTCCGCAGCTGGCAGCAGGATGGCTATGCATTAAAGACAGGTATATTGATGTATTTTCATGCCTCATTTGCTATAGAATTGAGTTTTCCATTTCCCAGAAGTGACTAATCAGAGGTAGCCTTCTGTTTTAGGCCCAGATATTGATTATATATTTTGTTATGTAATATACTTCTAAATAATTTAAAACATAGACTTCTTTTTCAGTGATTTTTTTTCTTAATTGAATGAAGATTTATAATATGTGGGTGAAGCCCCCAAATGGAACAATTATTTTCACCAGTCTCTTAATTAAAACTTTATTACTTACAGTTTGTGGAATGTCCAGGAAAAACTGGAAATTTGGGGGGTTTTTTGGCCTTAACAGTTAAAAAGTATAAACTGTTTTTTGGCCTTAGGTACAGTTTTTTATTGGTAAAGTACATTTGGATTAGAAGAGCGGAGTAGTTTTTCTGAGTAAAAGAAGTATTGACTTTTTCTAGTTTGATTTGTCTTGTCTAAAGAGTAGAATCTCTTGAAAGTAGAAAATGTATCACATTCTCAGCAAGAAAAAAAATGCACTTATAGCTTCTTCTTCTTCTTCTTCTTCTTTTTTTTTTCCTGTGCCTATCAGAATCTTTGCCAAGAACTAGAAGCAAAGTTTTATGAAGGGACTTTTAATTGGGAAAGTGTCAAACAGCATGATGCCGCCAGCCTGCTGAAGCTCTTCATTCGGGAGTTGCCCCAGCCATTGCTCAGCGTGCAATATCTCAAAGCCTTTCAGGCTGTCCAGAGTAAGTGCTATCCCTCTTTGAAGCAGTCCTTCTGCTGGTGCCATCAATGTTCATTGTTTTAATGACATTTGGCATCACAAAGAACGTAACCAGACATATTTGGGTGGACATATTGACTCACTGATGTCAGTGGGTGCTCAGATGCCATGCATTGTTTTCATTTTCTCTTATAAATATGCATTTCTGAATAAACAGATAACAGAATGTTCTCTCTGGGTACAGATTAATTGTATGACATTTAAGCAATACAATATATTTCAGTGTTAAAACCTGGAAACTTCACGTTTCTCTTGTAATAGAATGAGTCACAAAAGATCTCTGATACAGTTTTCTTGCCAAGTGTTAAAAGCAACACTTACTAGAGAAGCTGTGGATTAACAGTTATCATAAAAGCACAAGGAGAAATGGTAGGGTCTGTGAGCATTTCTTAAAAAATTAAATTCTGAGGTTGTCATGCAGAAACGTGGAGCAAAGCATTTTGCTGCCTCATTGGTGGAAAGTCACAAGCTGCTTCTTATGTACTTACTGTCATTTTGTTGTCTTGAGCAGGCTACACATTAATGTTTCTCTAATAGCTCTTGATTTTTTTTTCCAGTGAGCCCAGATCTTGTAAGGTTTAACTACTGGACTTTTATTATCCATTTTATACCTACAGGCCACAAAAAAAGTAAAAATGCCATCACTGCATTCAAGTAACTGTATGTTTATCTTTTAAATGGGGACGCTTATAAGAGTGAAAGAGGGTCACTATTAATAATTATGGTGAGCTCCCAGAACTTTGGGAGGCTGAGGTGTGCGAATCACTTGAGGTCAGAAGTTTGAGACCAGCCTGGCCAACATGGTGAAACCCCATCTCTACTGAAAATACAAAAATTAGCCAGGCATAGTGGTGTGCACCTGTGATTCCCACTACCAAGGAGGCTGACGCGGAGAATTGCTTGAACCTGGGAGGTGGAGGTTGCAGTGGGCTCAGATCTCACTACTGCACTCCAGCCTGGGAGACAGAGTGAGACTGATTAAAAAAAAAAAAAATTATGGTGAGCTACAGTTTCACCAGGCTATTCTTAAAGCATATAATATTGAGATGGTTTCATGAGTCATCTTGTATCATGACATTTCTTCAGAATTTCTAGGAGAGATGGAACTGAAATCATCTTCTAAGTATTTTTTCTTAACATATTTCTTCTTTAAACAGAATAAATCACCTTCTGTTGGAAATACTTCTTAATGTTTAAATTGTGCTATGTTGCATACATTTCTTGGATATGGATTAAAGGACCAAATTTATTGCTTAAAAAGAAATGCTGGAATGATTCTAAATATCCATGAGTTATTACTTAAATGGGGTAAGGGCTGCTGAAAATGATAGCATCAATGATAATCACCTCTTAGACTGTTTAATTGCTGCTTGATTTTCTAATTTATTCCACAGGCATGTATAAGCACCTATTGTGTTCCAGGCCCTATTTTACATATTCCTGTTGGAATTAATGGACTCTTACCATGCATTTGTTCACTCGCCATTAAAAGAAACAAACTTCACTGTTACAGACGCACCCTGATACCATATCATGGAAGGTCCAATCCTCTATGTCTTTTCATTGGGGAATAATTATCACGCAGAAGTTAAAATTATTTCCAAAGCACTGTTGTGTGTCTGCAAACATAAGGCCGCGCGTCATATGATCACAGTTGGAAGTGAGCATTCTGAGAGAGAGGAAGCTCCTAACAGCAGCTGCTTCTGCTGATCTCCCACAAACACACTCTCAACAAGGCTTGCTGCTCAGTCGTTGTGTCTTACATTTTACAGTAATGTTTATGCCAAATAACTTTTTTCTTCAAAAGTGAAAAAAGAAAGTAAAGGAAAATGTTCAGTAAAGAAAAGAGTTCAGATTTATTTAATCTGTCTGCAGATCTTCCAACCAAGAATCAGCAACTACAGGCCTTGAACCTTCTTGTCATCCTCCTACCTGATGCAAACAGGGACACGCTGAAGGTCAGCTCCATTAATTTATATTAAATATCCCTTAGGACTAAGCACAGTCATTTTTCATTATTTGTGGCAAAACAGTACAATGTGTATCTTGGATATGTTCATAACAGTCTGTAAAGAAAAAGCCCACTTTTAAAGACAGGGGGTAAACTCTTTATGAGGTTGTTTTGTTACCAATGTTATTAATCTTTTTTTTTTTAATTTTCAATATAATATTTCTTCTTCCAAACCAAATGATTGAGGTTTGTTGGTTAATGGAAACATGGGTGCTTTTTAGTTTTTTTCTCCTTCTTATTTTGTTTTTTTGCATGTTTTGAATTGTATTTAATAAGCATGTCATAGTAAGTTAAAATATAAACGTTTGAAACAAAAATGTTAAGCCTCCTCAGATGTAACCTACTACTACCTAAAGATCTTACAGTTTGTAGTCCAAAATGGTGGATTTTGGAATAAGTCATAATGGTGATTTGATACATTTGTTAGCCAAAAGATAGACCAGCTCAAACAAATTCTGTTTATTTCTCTAAGGGTTTATCCTGAGTTTCTGATTTATGTTATCATTTCGAAGTGATTTGGTCTAATGTTTACATGATTTAATTCCATCTATTCTAAGTGTTGTCAGAAGCTTTTATATTCAGGGGATTGTTCCGTACTGATTTGTTTTCCTTAACAGCAGAAGTTTATAAGTAGTTGTAAAAGGTTTAATTATAAACTCTTATAGAAGAAAAAGGAAAAAAGTAAACTTAGTAAAAGTATTATCTAAAGTTTTGCCCTTGCCTTCAAATATTTCTTCTTCCAAACCAGATGATTGAGTGTCGTTGGTTAATGGAAACGTGGGTGCTTTTCCGTTTTTTTCTCTGTCTTATTTTTATTTTTTGCATGTTTTGAGTTGTATTTAATAAGCATGTAGTAGTAATTCATTTTTTTCTATTTAAAATAAAATCTCATGACAAGAACTTTGAAGTTAAGAAAGCAAATTCACTAGTAGGTACACCTTGGAATTCTTTCCCTGTAATTCATTAAAACTCCTTGAATTGTAACTGCATGAGTGATAGTTCTTTAATGCCCATGGAATGAATGTTAATACTCAGCTGTTCTTGATGAAGCAGCTTAGAGGGATTACTTGAGGTAAAATGCTACATCCGCTACAGGAGAACTTCCAAAGGGTTATTCCCTTTCCTAAGTCAGAAAAAAAGCCTTTTGTATCAAGTGAATAACCCAGGAGGCAGCGTTAGGTTTTGTTTCAATTTGCTTTTGAGACAGAGGTCAACTCAGAAAGGGTTATGTTTGAACAATATGTGCCCGGGGCTGCTGTGTAAGTGTGTGGGGATTGTGGCTGAGACAGGGACATAGGGCTCAGGACAAAGTGGGGCTGATGATTCAGCATGTCCTCTGCTTGTCAGCAATGCTCCTGTCGCAGGGCTTCAACTACTCGGAAATAGGGAGGAACATCTTTTACTCATTGACTTTTTCTTGCCACATCTCTGGGTGACAGCCCTGTCAGTGACCAGTGTGCAGTGGGTATTGGAAAACATATGATTTACTTAAAGTATCCCTACACTCAAGTGAGTTCAAGTAGTTGTTGGGAGGAAGCTCTCAATTCAATATGGCTGCTTTGGGTGTGGCTAATCTAGAACTCTTCTTTGGACTTGGTCCTCAAAGTCCCAGGCATGTTCTTTTAAAAATTGTTTAAAAAATATTTTTAAAATTATAGGCTAATTCTTACTTTTTGTGTATGAGGCTGTTGGAAACATAATTTTGTAATTAAGTGTGTTAGAAGTATTATTTTTGGTGAAAAACTGGAGATGCAAACAAGTAATTTTACATGTTTACTTAAGCTTTAGTGACTTAATTAGCCTGCCCTGCTGAAGGTTTCAAACTAGAACTTCAATGATAGAACACTAGAACAAGAATGCCATATGTGCAAAGAATAAGCCATAAATTCAGTTCTGTAAAAGGGAAGGGAGACTCCACTGCAGTATAATTTCGGGAATCCTAACGCAAAATTCTCCAACTTTTCCAGTGCTGGCAACATGCCTTTAGTTGTCATTTGAAGGACAGAATCATGTGCATGACTTGTGTGGAATACTGCTCCAGCAAGTCTAAAGAGGCACCATGGTCAGTACCTCGTCTTGGCATGATAGTAAAGCGACAGGTGTGTTTGGGCAAGTTGCTTAACCACAGTTTTTTTTTTACTTTGAATTACGGTGCATTTGCACCAATGATCACACCTACCTTTGACTTGGAGCAATAGTGAAGACTGATTTTCAGATAGTAAGAGGGGATACATGTTAACATGATTGTTGACATTTATCTTTTTTTGTAGTTTTAAGAAGCTCATTATATACATTGTCTTGCCTTTCAGGCTGAGAGATAAGTATTCCCATTTTACAAATAAGACAACTTTAAAGAGAGAGGTATAGAAAGATTTACTCTAAGATCACACCTAGCTAATAAGTAAATGTGCCTGGATTCAAACCTGGGTTTTCAGAGAGTGAGTCCAGTGATACATTGATACCACCAGGCTGGTGGTAAATACTTTTTGAAATAGGGTAAGTTCTCAATGAGTGTATAAAGAAAACGTGATACACACACACACACACACACACATACACACACACACACACACACACACACAGACACGCACGCACCCACCCACCCATGTAATACTACTCAGCCTTAAAACAGAATAAAATAATGGCTTTTGCAACAATTTGGATGGAACCAGAAGCCATTATTCTAATTGAAGTAACGCAGGAATGGGAAACCAAATATTGCAGGTTCTCACTTGTAAGTAGGAGCTGAGCTATGAGGATACAAAGGCATAAGAATGATACACTGGGCTTTGGGACCTGAGGGGAGGGGTCGGAGAAGGGTGAGAGAGAAAAGACTGCATGTTGGGTCCATTGTACACTCCTCAGGTGACAAGTGCACCAAAATCTTAGAAATTACCACAAAAGAACTTCCCCATGTCACCAAAAAGCCATCTGTATCCCAAAAACTATTGAAATAAAAATACATATATAAAAAGGGGAAAGTCTTAAGGTTCTTCAGGTAGAAGATACTGCAGTTCCTTTAGCAAGTGCTAGGCTAGCATCTCGTTAATTTTATATTAACTCTCTCTCTTATTCTCTAGTATTCTGATAGTAATATTTTGAGTAACGGTATTGCCTATGCACACCACAATTAAAATGGTTTGTTGCCTAATCTTTGTAATTTATGCTCATAAAGAAGGAGATATACTGCCTCCTCCAACGATTATTCCGGTCTCTGTGGAACAAAATTAAATATTTTTTCCTAACTTTACCAATTAATCTTTTGTCCTCATTTGAGAACATGTTGTTTTATATAACTTTATGCTTGGATTACAATTTAACTTCCTGAGTACTGTACTAGAAATTAGATACATAAATCTCATTGTTAGATATTAAAGCTCTGTCCTTAATTTGTTTCAAATTTTCAAGGTCTATATAGAAGCTAAACTTGATTCAAGAGCAACCTGTTAGCACTTAGAGGAATTTCTTTTCCTCAAATTCTTTGAAAGGTAGATACTTTTGTTTTTTTTCCCATTTTAGTATAGGGTATTTAGCCTTTTTAGGGTAGGGATTTTAGGCTAACTATGAAAAAATGGTTCTTTCAGTAAGTAGTTAAGAATTTAGAAACAAAAACCAGATAGACCTGTCATTAAATTCTTTCTCAATGATCTGCTAGCTGTATGACCACCAGGAAGTTACTTACATTCTTCAAACATTGTTTTCTCATCTGTAAAATGGGGGTAATTACAGTGTCAGTCTCCAAGTTAGGATTAAACAATCTCTCTGATGTGCTTCATAAGCTGCCTCATTCATAGAGAACATTGAATACCTGTGCAGTTATGTTTGCTGTTTTTCTAGAACAAATTAAGAAGGCAAGAGAAAAATCTGAAGCCAGAAGCCCTGTTAGGGTAGGATGACCTCAGCTGCCTTTGGCTTTTGGGGAAGATAGGTTCAGAGGACAACGAGTGTCTGCAATAGGGGTGGAAGTATGTGGCATCGAGCTGAGCATAACCTAACCTGTCCTAATGAAAAGTTCCTTTTCATTCATTTTAAAAAAAATTCTTAGCTGGGTGTAGTGGCTTACACCTGTAATCCTGGCACTTTCAGAGGATGAGGTGGAAGTATTTCTTGAACTCAAGAGTTCAAGACCAGCCTGGGCAACATACCGAGACAACAAAGACTTTGTCTCTATAAAAAATCAAAAAAATTAGCCAGGCGTGGTGGCATGCACCTGTGGTCCCAGCTACTCTGGAGGCTGAGGCAGGAGGATCTCTTGAGCCCAGGAGTTTGAGGCTGTAGTGAGCTACGATCTACCACTGCATGCTGGCCTGGGCAACAGAGTGAGACCCACTCAAAAAAAAAAAAAGATTGTCTTTGGTCTCTCCTCATTTCCCCCCACAATGTTCTGTTCTGCCCTGCCCTGCTCCTCTCTTTCTCTCTTTTCTTTTCTTTTTCTGGGTTTCTCTCTGTTGCCTAGGCTGGACTCAGACTCCTAGGCCTGGATGATCCTCCCACTTCAACCTCCTAGGGATCTGGGACTACAGGTGTTTACAGCCATGCCCAGTGCCTGGCTCCTTCTTTATAGGTTCCACGTCAGCCAGATAGTAATTGCCTTAAAGCAAATGAAACTGAAGTGGAATGAGGGGATTTTTAAAAATCTCAACATAGGAAAGTGTAGCACTTTCTGAAATAAGCCAGTGTCTGTATGATGTTTTAACTTTTCAGCTCTTTATGACTCCCGTAGGCCAGAGGTCTGACACGTCCCCACTCCTCTCTCGGCTCCCTAGTTCAGCTATGTGCCATCTCTGCTTCATTCCCCAGTGCCATGGTTCTTCCTAGAAGCAAACTTCCATTTCAGGGAGCATCAACCAACTGGAGAAGCTTTGGTAACAGGGCCTGTTGGATGTAATTAGCTGAACTGTGCTTATACACAACGTGTTTTTTTAATGAAATAATTTTATATGCCACAGTGCTTTCATCTTTTATCTTCATATGTGACACAAATCTCAAAGAGTCATTTCTGTTTCAGGCCCTTCTTGAATTTCTCCAAAGAGTAATAGATAATAAAGAAAAAAATAAAATGACGGTCATGAATGTAGCAATGGTCATGGCCCCGAATCTCTTTATGTGTCATGCATTGGGGTTGAAGTCCAGTGAACAGCGAGAGTTTGCAATGGCAGCTGGGACAGCAAATACCATGCACTTACTGATTAGTTATCAAAAACTTCTGTGGACAGTAAGTATATATTATATACTCTGTTCTTAGTAGTTTAAAAAACACATTGCATGTTTGTTATTAGCTTTATTAAATTACATTTAAAATTCTTGAGTGCAGAAAATAGTAAAGACAATTTATTCCTATAGGTGAGGAGGGCCCTGTGAATTTCTATTTTTAAATTATGTCAAAATATACCTTGTAAGAAGTACTTTTATTTCTGCCTATTTTCCCATTTCTCGGTTTAGACCTGTGTTGTTGTTTTTTTTTTTTGGAAACAGAATCTTACTCTGTCTCCCAGGCTAGAGTGCAATGGTGTGATCTCAGCTCACTGTAAATTCTGCCTCCCAGGTTCAAGCAATTCTCCTGCCTCAGCCTCTTGAGTAGCTGGTATTACAGGTACTTGCCACTATATCTGGCTAATTTTTGTGGTTTTCTTTTTTTTTTTTTTATTAAGTAGAGATGGGGTTTCACCATGTTGGTCAGGCAGGTCTCGAACTCCTGACTTCAGGTGATCCACCTGCCTCAGCCTCCCAAGGTGCTGGGATTACAGGCATGAGCCACCACACCCAGCTTTGACTTGTTGCATTTTCAAAAGCCCATGCCATCTTGGTTTCAGATTTTTCAGTTATTTTTCATAGACCCTTTATTTAAAGGGGTACATGCTTATTGCTGAGAACATCTTTAAAAATGGTTTCCTCTGTTTCACACTTAGTTTGGGCTTGTTTTGACAGCTTATCAGAGCATGGTAGTGGATGAGAGGCTTCATTGATTATGTGCTCATTTTCCAGAGAAATTTATAATTTTTCAGAAAGGCATCTTATAAGCATTTAGAAAAAATGACCTAAAGGAATTCCAAGCAAATTTATGATATTGAATATTTCAATCTCTTGTTTGAGGAACCTCCAAACATTAATTTGTTAAAAAGACAGAGTAATGTTATTTAGATTCTGAAGTCTTTATTTTTATAAAAAACTGATATTTCAGATTTTTAAAAATAACAATTTAATGTCCATTTATTAAATATCAATGTTTGAAATGCCCACATTATTTCATGGTTGCATTTTGATACCTGAAAATATTTTGTGTTTGCTAATGTGATTTCTTAGGATAAATTTGTCTTGGATTTTTTGCTAGCTACCTATCAGCTCTTGTTTCTTGGGGAGTAGTTCTTTCTCTCGTGACAGCAGCAGCTAGCTGGTTATTAGGAGGGGACTTTAGGTTAGCTAGCAGGACTGTAGGTAGGAGGCTGCAAAAGGAAAGACCGGCGGAGCTGGTGGCTTCTACTGCTCGTCACCTCAGGGGGTCTCCAGTCTGGCATGGAAGACGGCCACTACGTCCTTGAACTTCACAAAGCCTCTTTTAGAACCTTCCACAGTGGGTGGTAAATTACACCACGTGGATGCTCTGTACACCTGGTAAGTGAATAATATGAAGCATTTTCTTTTCACAGATTTAATGAATAGTGCATGTAAAATGGCAGTCTTATCAAAAAAAGAAACTCTTGACTCCTTTTGAAATTTAAGAAATATAGTTTTTTTCTTCTGTCGTTTAAAATGGTGCTATTTCTTTTCCCTCTCTAAGCTTAATTCCGTCTCTCTATAGATTCCCAAGTTTATTGTAAACCAAGTGAGGGAGCAAAACTCGGGAAATCACAAAAAGGATAAAAGAGCCATGAAGAAATTGCTGAAGAAAATGGCTTATGACCGAGAAAAATATGAAAAGCAAGATAAGAGTGCAAATGATGTAAGACAATGGGGGAGATATGTATTTATTCAGATTTTAAGCATTATTTTAATACGAACGTTTTTTATTTACTGTTTTCATACTATGACTTTCTACCACTTACTAGGCTGTGGTGCTACTTGTAAGTGAAAGACATTAGTAACTATATCTTCCTGCTACTGCTGCTAATGATCAGTATTGACGATTGGTCAGGTGTTGGTGACTCAGCATGTGAGTTGTTAGTGGGAAACAAAGGAAGATATCAAGACAAGACTGCACACATACACACACACACACACACACACACACACACACACACCCCTCTCCCTCTCTTGAGAGACTCTAGTCTCCTCCTGAATATATAATCTATAGTGAGTAAATAATCCCATGTGAACCATTGACCTTTTTTTCTAATTTTTTTTTATCTGTGCAATGGGGAAAAATAATCCAAATAGACAAATAGGTTAATGTTTGTGTTGCGCTGAGGATTATTCCTGGGCTTTAATAAGTGTTTGAAGGTTCTTAATTTGATCAGAAGAATTTTGAGAGCTAAATTGGAAAGAAAAAAATTAAGGCGTTTCAAAAAAGAAATACCTAAATATCTGTATTTACAAACTACTGTAAGAATATATTAGGAACTGGGTTTACAATAATAAAATATACATGGCGAAGTGTACGTTTATGAAGTGAGTTACCAAAGCTGTAGCGTAAGATCGTGAAATAAAAGGGTTTCTATTGTTCTATTTGAGTGAACCCACCTCCTCCCTAGTACCGCCACTATTGAAGTTGTCCAGTTACATGCTGACATCTTGTGGAATAATGTGAAAATGCAGTTATCAGCCTTTGAATTTTCGGTTTTGGCCTGCTTATGAATCCAGTAACCATAAAAACAAAGTTTTTCTTTTGGATTTACTTATAGCTCTCACTCTTAAAAAAATAATACCGTCTTGGCATTGTAAAAACTTTTAAATCAAGTTTTAAATATTTTAAAAAAACATAAAAAGAGGCCGAGCGCAGTGGCTCACGCCTGTAATTCCAGCACTTTGGGAGGCCGAGGTGGGCGGATCATAAGGTCAAGAGATCGAGATCATCCTGGCCAACATGGTGAAACCCCATCTCTACTAATAATACAAAAAATAGACAGGCACGGTGGCATGTGCCTGTGGTCCCAGCTACTCGGGAGGCTGAGGTGGAAGAATTGCTTGAATACAGGAGACGGAGGTTGTAGTGAGCCGAGATTGCACCACTGCACTCCAGCTTGGCGATAGAGCAAGACTACATCTCAAAAAAAAAAGAAAGAAAAAAAAAAGAAAAACATAAAAAGAAATTGTAAATAATGCTTGTGTTTTTTTTTGAGAAAAGCCTTGATACTATCCTAAAGGCTTTTAGAAAGCATTTAGGTTATCATTTTTGGTTAACTTTAGAATGTTCTGTTACCTCTAAGGTCATTGTAAATATGTGAATAAAATCTGTTTTGTAGCCCTTCTCATTTATATTAACTTAAGTAACTTTATAGCCTTGTCTTTTTATAGAGCATTTAGTCATGATACTCTGAGGCTCAGGACCTACTTAAGGAAATATTTGTGGTGTACCTTATTATAATAAATATTTAGAAAAAAATGAAATGTTTACTTTTTGGAGATGGACTATTTCAGCAATTTTGTCATTTACGTAAAGAAAAGCATGAACTTCCTTAGTTTGCATTGTGGCAGAGTTAGACATGATTTGGTCTGAGAATGATTTCTGTACTATGTAAAAACTCGATGTCATTTTGAAGCTTGGGATTTAAATACCAGTTTCATCACATATTAGCTGTAACTTCACGTCTTTGAGTTTTGTTTTCTTTTTCTTATGTGAAATTCAGTTACTGATATAACAAAATGCTACTGCCACCTTGGTGCTAGTCCCCCACTTTATGTTAGGTATTCCCAGGGAGGCAGGGACTTGGGTGCTCACCCTCAAGGAGCCAGGAGAAGAGATGTAGAAGGGGTGTGGTTCAGAGGTATATCACATACCTCTGAAGCCTAACCAGGACACCGTCATCTACAAAACAGGAAGTAAGCATTAGAGAGGCTTCACTGGGGAGTCAAGCTGAGATGTGAACACCAAATCAGTGTTGTACAGGTATCACTAGGGAAGAGCCATCTAACCTGCAGTGGAAGCTTTCTGACATCACAGCCCATGGCGGAGGCCCATTTGGCCTGTCATTTTGGTACAAAAATTCTGATCTCCAGCCTGGCCAAGACAGCAAAACCTCGTCTCTACTAAAAATATAAAAATTAGATGGGTATGGTGGTGCGCACCTGTAGTCCAGCTACTTGGGAAGCTAAGGCAGGGGAATTGCTTGAACCGGGGAGGCAGAGGTTGCAGTGAGCTGAGATCGCACCACTGTACTCCAGTTTGGGTGACAGAGTGAGACTTCATCTCAAAAAAAAAAAAAATTCTAATAGATATCTAAAATTTAAATAAAATTTATGTCATTTTATTAGGGAGAGTAAATATACACAGAAAACAATTCCAGAACAAGTAGAAGTACAAGCTAAATTAAAATACTGTGGATATGTGGTTAGTCACTATGTAATAAGAGTTTTTTGTATGTTGCTTCCAACTGACAACTGCCAGAATTCTAAAACTAAGAGATTTAATGTGAACGTTTGAACCACCATCTTAATGACAAATGGGTGTCCGGGCATCCATCTCTGGCAGTAAGGGGCCTGCTTTCCAGCAGGGTAGCGATTGACTGGATTTGAGTAGCAGCTGTTCCCTTTGGATGGAACATGGACCGTCTGCTTTGCTATAAGCCACTCCCACTTCTTCATTCTGTCTAGTTGCTGTACTTTCTTGACCCGCCTCCAAATCATTTAAATATGCAGTATGAAACTATAGGGCATGAATTTGCCTGGGGGTATTTTTTTCATTTCTTAAACAGTTACTTGATATGTGTCTACTGTGTGGCTACTGTTGGGCACTTGAAATTTAAATTATTGGACAAAACATACAGATCACTGCTCTTCTATTTTCTAAGTTCTATAAATAAAAGTAAATCTAGGAATTAAATCATATAATTTGTTAGTTTGTGGTTTATCCCCCAAAATTAATAAAAATGACAGACAAAAGGGAATTGGGAAGGAGATCCCCTTGCACTATTAAGTTGAGATAGTCTGGGTATTTATTCATTTAAGCAAAGACATGAAGAAGGGCAGGAATTTGAGCTGTGCATATATCTCGGGAAACTCATTCCAGGCAGAAAGAGTAGTCTGCAAAAGCCTTAAGACAGGAACTTACCTTAAGAATTGATTGTAGCTGGAGTGAAGCCAGCAGAGGGAATGGTAATATGAAATGAGGTCAGAGGGGCAATGGGACGAGATCACATAGGGCCTTGTAGTCAGACCATCATTAGAAATTTAGATTTACTCTGAGTGAAATGGGGGTTTGAAGCAAAGACTTGAAAATCTATACTATGTTTTAAAATAATCCCTTAGGCTGTTGTGTTGAGAATAGACATACGGGAGCAAAGAGAAATGGGGAGATCATTTGGAAGGTTCTCATAATCCAGGCGAGAGATTATGGTGGTTCAGACCACGGTATCCACTCTGGAAAGTGGAGAAATGGTTTGATTCTAGATTTTTTTTGAAATTAGAGCCATTGAGATTTCCTGATGGAAATAATGTAGGAGAACAAATGAGGTCAAAAATGATTCTGGTTTTTGGCCTGGGAGTAATTGGAAGGATGGTATTGCTTTCAATGTCATGATTTCAGTTTAGGACCTGTTGAGTGAGATGTGTATTAGACATTTAAGTGGGGATATTTGAAATGTTTGGAGAGAAAATCAGGTCATACTAACTGGCCACTCAGGTGCATACAGACGGGCAGAGGGAAAGCAGGAGTAGGCCGAGAGAGAGAACGTAAAATTTCTATTCTGTGTATGACAGGGAATTGCTGAAAGGTGAGGGAAAGATTGAGGGAATGTAAGACTGGAAGGTAGGTAGGAGATGGTAGGTAATTTCCTTATTGACGGGAGTATATACACTGGTAGAATCCTTCCAGAGAACAGTGGCATATGGCAAAGTCCTGCAAACCATGCTCTTCACTGGACTCAGAAATTCCTCCAAAGAGAGTGAGAGCATAAGCATACAAACATTTATGGTTACGTTCATTGCCATTTTCTTACACTGACCAAAATTAGAGATAATTCAAAAGAATAGAGGTGGCTACTTAAATATGTTATGTCATATATATACAGCGAACTACCATGAAAATGTACAGATGTGTATCTTCACACTGAAAAGATTCGTAATGTTACTGTGTGAAAAAAGAAGTTACAAATCAGTGAATGCTGTATAGTGCTATATTTTTAGGGAATAATAACAACTATGATTTTAATACTAAGGTTATCTAGATAGGAAGTGGTACAGCTAGAATTTGAAACCAAATCACATATGACTTTAAATCCATGGACTCTTCACCTTTATCCTCTGTTTCTTCATAGATCACAGAAGTACTCTAAGAAGGATACATGCCAAAACCCTGGGCTTATGGGTGGTAATACAATGAACATGGATTACTGCTGTTATAAAATGTTTTTTACATGTAGTTCTTAAAATGGTTCTGGGCTAGAGCCAAGGCCCAGTTGAGAATGGAAAGAAGTTTAGAATGTGAGCCAACAGGAACCCTGCAAGATATGGATACTTATTGGATGTGAAGGATGTGGAAGAAGAAGGGAATCTAGAATGACTTGCCAAATTTTGGCCATGGGTGACTTCAGCATTAAGCAAAAGGAGAACAGACTTAAAAGTCAATTTCTGACACTTTGGGTTAACATGCGTGTGTGAGAGTCGGCTATAGGGGCCTGAATTTCAAGGAGCATCCTTCATTGGAGGCACACCTTTGAGGTTAGCCTAGAGACTGCCATTGAAGCCATAGAGCAGTTCATATTACACACGGTGGATGTATGGAGTAAGAAAGGGGGAAAGATATGTCTAGGGATTCCAATATTTAAGTATGGGCCATTGAAGAAGAGCTGCTAAAGGAGGCTAGGAAATAATAGGAGGTAAGAGAAAGTTGAAGGATGTATAGTTTCTCTGAAGCCCAGGCAGGAAAAGTAAAGTAAATAGAAGTTTGGTTAGTAGTGCCAAATGCCTTAGAGAGGCTGAAGAAGGTTAACACTGGACAAAGGTTTTCAAATTTGAATGTTAATTATGACTTTCTCCAAAGCATTGTCAATGATAATTTATGGAAGAAGCTAGATTGCCAGGGATTGGAGACTGAAAGAGATTATAGATGATAAAAATTCATCAAAGTAATATTTTTAAGTGGGCTCTGACTCGATGCAGTGGCATGCACCTGTAGTGGCAGCTACTTGGGAGGCTGAACAGGAGGATCACTTGAGCCCACAGTTAGACACCAGCATGGGTAACACAGTGACACCCCTCTTAAAAAAAATTTCGTATGCCATTAAAGCTAAGTATGTAATCAAGCATTCATATTATTAAGACATACTTGACTAGATAATAATTTGATCTACATGTATTCAATATATCTCATAAGGCAAATGTTTTTAGTGACCACAGCATACAAAATGTTTGGTCCAAATGTGGATGTTTTTAACACTAATATATCTTATCTATAAATTATACTGGGAAGAAACAGTTGGAGGAAAAACAAGAAAATTATAGACCATTAATTACAATCATTTTTGGATAGCCTTTAACTTATTGGGATTGATAACACCCATACCTACACATACACCCCAGAAGTCACGTGGCCTGAGGATATAGCCCTAGCTCTGCCATGAGTGAGTATGACAAATCATTTGATCTCTGTGGGCTTCAGTTTCTTTTATAAAATGATAGGGTAGGACCAGGTTAATGGTGTTTAACCAGAAATTCACAATAGAGGCATCTGTGATATTTAATTTTTTTTAAGATTTTTTTAGAGATAAGGGTTTGCTTTGTCACCCAGGCTGAAGTGCAATGGTGCATTCATGGCTCATTGCAACCTCACAGTTGCAGGCTCAAGGGATCCTCCCACCTTAACCTCATGAGTTGGTGGGACTACGGGCATGCACCACCACGCCTTGTTAATTTTTAAACTTTTTTGTAGAGACAGGGTCTTGCTATGTTGTACAGGCTGGTCTTGAACACGGGCCTCAAGTGCTCTTTCCTCCTCAGCCTCTCACACCTGGGATTGCAGGTGTGAGCCACTGCACCTGGCCTAGTAATACTATTTTCGAACAAAACAAAAAGCAAACCACGATTGGGTGACTCTCTAGACTCTCTGAGTCAGAATCTCCCAGGGCAGGATTTGGGTGTGTGTATTATCTAAAAACTGGGAGAGTAATTCCGTCTTCCTATTGTTGTGTTTGTGTGTGTCCATGCACACGTATACTTAATTTTATCATGAAACTTTAACACACACAAGAGTAGAAAGAATCGTACATGAGCCCCCCAAAACCTTTATTATCAACAATCAAACACATTTTTCTGATCTTGTTGCATCTTGTCTCCCACATATTTTTTCCTTTTAGAATTTTTAAGGACATCCCAGATATCTTATAACTACCTCAGATTGCATTTCTGCCTACTAAGAATGTGGGGAGCAGCTTTGATGAGTAATTGGTTATGAATGGCTGAATCATCCAAGCCTCAGGGTGGTTGTGACTTAGGTTTGTATGATCTTCCTTCTGCCATTCAAGCTCACCTCTCAAAGGAAGGCTGTTCATTTATGAGAGTGTGAGGGCACATAGTGGATCTGTGGGATTCTGTGAAAGATGGCATTCTGCTCACCACATCTGACCTCGTAGGTCAAGGTCAAAGGGTTTTCTCCATATGGTTAATCTCAGTGTTGACTAGGCACATCCTAGTGTCACATGCTCAATTTACCAGGGAGGAACTCAAGTTTTAGAGGGCTTACATGACTTGCCGAAAGTTCCTGAATAATCTTGTTACATTTTAAAGTGTAGGGCTATCGATATGAAAAAGAAATCTGTTGCTGCCACGGGAAGAACCCTGGCATTGGCAGCAATGGGGTGTAAATGCTGAGTTGTTTGTGGCCAGGGTTGCGTGCTTTTATGCACAATTTTGTTTAGAATTGCATCTCTGATTTCACTGAATGGTTCTCACTGCAAAGCATTGTCCTAGGTATTGTTTCCAGCATCTGTTTTAGGTCTGGAAACAGTGTCTGGATTTACTTGGGAACCCAAGTGGAAAATCAAATTACAATATCAAACACAAAATCTTACTTCTTTTTATGACATTCCCTGATTTTTAATAGTGCGTAAAAATACCATATTAAAATAAAAAATATTAGAACTTATTTCATTGGAAATTAAATGCTCATTAACTATGGAAGTTATTTTAAGCCCTTGAAAATCCTCTGAATCTGTGAGTTGGATAAAAGTTTAAGGCATTTGGATAACAAAGATCCAATTATAATTAGCACATAGTTCGAGATAGTAGAGAATTCCTTTTATATCACCACTTCCCAGTATTGTCAGTTCAGAGTAGGGTGATGAATATGCCATTTTAGTTTAAGATACCTTGCTAAAATGTCCCTGTTTAATTTGCTAAGATATGTGTTATATCTGGCCTTCTTTTGGGAAAAGGCTATATTTCCAGTTTGCCCTTTTGAAGATAAAGAAGGATTTCTGTAGCATTAAAACATGTCAGCTTTACATTTAAATTAGCTTTTAATGAGAAAGAAAAAGAAATTAATGTCTCTTCTACAGGTCTGACATTAAATTTCTAATCTCTAGAGTGCAAAAGTATGAGCAGTGCAGTGTTTGTGTATACCTTTTGAAAAATGCTAAAATTGCTATTAACCAGATAATAATAAAATCAGATTTAGAAATACAAACTATAGTTCGATATGTAAAACATCATGTAAACACCATATGAGATAATTTTCCCATTTTCTCTATTACAATAATCTTTGCATGCATAAGAAATTAACAGTCTTGAAGTTGTGAAATCCCTTGTGACTGTTCTTTGATGGTGTATTAGTCAAGTACTGCTCTCTTCTGGGCCTGCACTACATCACATAATTACAGTTCACAACCACACTCATTCCTATCCCAATGGAAAAAAAATTCAGGGGACAGAGTCCCAACTTTAGATTAAAACATGTGAAATAGAAAGTTTACAAAGATCTTACTGTGTACAGACTCTGTTATTATTACGGCTCACGAACAGACTGTTTGGCTTAATGATCAGGCATGTTGCGTCTTTTCAAAGCTTGGCAGCTCAATGCAATTGGTATACTAATAGCTTTGGTATTCAACACAGCATGAATCTAGTACGTAATAGTGGTTGCCATACACCATTTAAATGACAGCTTTGGCATGATTTATTGTTTACTATCTTCGTAAATATCATTTGGCCTTCCTTGTCAAGATATCCAGCAAAAAATTCCCAGAAACAACTTTAACTCTTCGGCTTTACCATTACACATACTGGTTAAACCCATTTCTTCCACAGAGATAAAGGGCTTTGTAGATCCGTGTTGATTCAAGCTGTCAATCTCTGTATTGTTGTAAGAATTTGGATGGGATGAATTACTAAAGAAATAAAGAAGCTGAGAAACATTCATATCCTGTAGACACACAAACCACACACACATTTTCTCTCTCCCCCTGCTACAGAATATAGGTTCTCTAGTGGTCAGGGAATGTCAGCCTAGGAAGGTTTAATGAAAACCATGTACTTGTTGGTTTAATGGAATGCTTTTCAAGTATATTGATATTCCAGCTCTATGTGAAATGAGTCAAAATGATTACAGCTTGTAGTTTGGGAAGAGTTCTTGCGGAGCCAAAGGTGGCTTAGCCTCATCTCCTGCTCATTGAGGGAAAGGGATGTGGGAAATGTTTTATTTCATAGGTAGACGGAATCTGTGGGAGAGTACTCATGCCACTTACCATCTTGGCAAAAACCAGCCTGTCTACCCCATAATACGTCAATTACCTAACATTACGCATATGTGTGAAAACTTCTAGTTGCCCCCAGAAGCTGGTACCTTGGGACTCTTCTATTAAAACTCTTAACTATCGGAAAGATCTTACATTCCTGTGTCAGATGTGGTGCTTTCTGTGCAAGTCCTGATACCACCCTGAACTCAGTGCCTCATTTCTTAAGGAAGCATGGGCATACCCCCACAAAGCTATGGTACCTGAGCTCATTTAGAAAGCATGGGCTCATGGTCATATTATTAGAGGCCTTCTTCGTGTGATGGTCAATATTGAGTGTCAACTTGATTGGATTGAAGGGCGTAAAGTATTGTTCCTAGGCGTGTTTATGAGGGGATTGCCAAAGGAGATTAATATTTGGGTCAGTGGACTGGGAAAGGCAGACCCACCCTCTATCTTGGTGGGCACCATCTAATCAGCTGCCAGAATGGCTACTCTCTGGCTTTCGGCCACAGACTGAAGGCTGCACTGTCAGCTTCCCTACATTTGAGGTTTTGTTACTTGGACTGGCTTCCTTGGTCCTCAGTTTGAAGATCCTATTGTGCGACTTCACTTTGGGATTATGTAAGTCAATACTCCTTAATAAACTCCCCTTTATATATACATGTATGCTATTGGTTCTGTCCCTTTAGAGAACCCCGACTAATATAGATGTTGAGACCGGTAGAGTGGAGTGCTGCTGTAAAGATGCCTGAAA
>PVHO010025498.1:0-29568 GCA_004024885.1 Saguinus imperator
CACACACTCTGAAAATATTACTGTTCAGGCATGTATTCCCTTTCAATGACGCCCTACACTCAGTACCTGTGTCTTATTCATATTCCATGTTGTGCCTTTCCCATTTTCTTCAAGATTGTTGAATCTACTGGATGCTCTCTTCCTAGCTATTTCTAAAAAATATCTATTAAATTTATGACTTTCAGATTAGTTTTCCTTTTGTTAATGATTCATACCTTTCATTTATTGTCTGTTTCCTTTTCCCTTAAGCTTATTCTATGACTCATTTATTATTTTTTATTTCTTAATATTATGCTCTTGTATCATGTAATTTGCTATCTATCTTAATAAGATATATAATTAATGCTATGACTGTCCTAAGAATCCAATTGAGGCTTGTCCAGTGGGCTCCCAGAAATTGTCTGAAACCAATCTTTTAATGTAAATAGTCTAATGGAGTTGGTCAGCAGTGTGGAATACAAACGTTTAGGTAACTTCTCCCCTAAACATGCAGTGCTTCCTTTAAATTCAGAAGTTCTTCTAATTAAGTCAGCAATTTGGAAAAGATGTGTAAAGATACCTATGTCGACTACTCAGGACTTAGTACGTCATAGTCTTTGAAGTTTAAACCATATCATTTTGAAGACTCAAGGCAGAAATCTGTAGTATATAACCTCTGATATCGTTCGAGGTTGCCATATGTGTCTTCAATCTAATTACACACCGTAGCTCATGAAGACTGACAGGAGGGCAGCGAGCATGCCTAGCACAGGCATCTTACATCCAGCTTGAACATCACTGATTTACGTGAATGATCCCTACTTCATGGGCCACAAAACGTGACTGTCTCTTTCCGTTTTATTATTCAGTCATTCAAGGCTTCAATGAGAGAAACTTTAAATTGCAATCATTGGGTCTGACAACTGAAGTGGCTCACACCTGTAATCCCAGCACTTTGGGAGGCCAAGGCTGGTGGATCAGTTGAGGTCAGGACTTTGACGCCAGTCTGGCCAACATGGTGAAATCCCATCTCCACTAAATACACAAAAATTAGTCGGGCGTGGTGACACGCGCCTGTATTCCCGGCTACACAGGAAGCTGGGGCATGAGAAACGCTTGAACCTGGGAGGTGGAGGTCACAGTGAACAAATATTGGACCACTGCATTCCACCCTGGGTGACAGAGGGAGACTCCATGTGAAAAAAAAATGCAATCATTGTTTAAGAGCCTGAGAGAATTCACGATTTGACAAAATCCAAGAAAACTCATGAAGGTCTCCATACAGGAAAATGAAAATCAAGCAGAGTGCCTGCTCAATATCTTAGGAGCAATGAAATCTCAACTTGGATATTAAAATTGGACTGAAGCTGACTGTTATGATAAACAGATCATGAACATCAGAATATCTTTGTGTTCTCTCCAAGAGAATCAGAGAATACAATAACCAGCAATGAAATGGATTTTAATATACCTGATGTGCATCACTGCTTTCAATAAAAGCAAAAATGGGTGTAGGATTTATGTGATTTGTCCAGAATCTCACAAATTATGTTAGAGCTGGTACTAGAATCTCCTTCAGGGTCAGCATATTTCATACAAAGTGGTATTACAAACGTATTATATATTTGAGAAAAGCATAAATTGGAAAATAATCTAAAAACTGTTAGCTGTGGGTTATACCCAGAAAAAAAGGCTTTTCTATTTGATGACTGATTATGGCTGTGACCCAACTTCTGCTCTATCTGATGATGCTTCCGTTTTGAAGTCAGACTTCTGGGGGTCTAAACTACCTTCCAGAGTAAGTCTGTATTTGAACTCTGTTTTTCAAGGGACAGTAATGTTCTCTCTTTTTATTATCAAAAGTTTAATACTGTGTAATACAGACAGCATGTAAGTTTGAATCTTAATGGATAACATACCTCCTTCGGGCATTTTAAATTGCTCTGATTTTGGCACACTCTTTCCCTAGGCCACAGGACCATCTTCATATTCATCCCCAGTCTCTGACTGAGACTGCTCCTGGAGATCAGCTTCCAGGTCGGGCACTACAAAATACAATGGATATAGACTAGAGCAGCCAAACAGGAATGGTAAATAAAGAAATGATCATATTCTTTTCCTCAGTGTTATGCCATAAAAGCCTGTAGACTACTGTGGTAATAAATGTGACGCAAAGATGTCCCACCTTTGCTTTCCTGTATTATATCTTATCTTAAATGACAATCTGAGATTAAATCACACCGCACCTACACTTCCCATACTTTAACATTGTATTTGATAAATACACAGCTACCAAGGAAATCTGAAGTATCTCAGCTACCTAGGAAATCTGAAGACTGCCCCACGGATTGCATTGAACACATTACTCTGTGGTAGAGCTGGTACCACTGAACACATTAAGTGAAGTGAACCTACTGAAAAGGGGTTCAAGTAGAAAGCAAACATTGGGCATAGCTTTACTCAAAATATCAGCACGAGACAAAAAAACCTAAGAAACAAAAAAAGGAATGTACGAAAAAATGTATAATATTTTGCAAACGCTCTTTTAATGTTCTGGCTTGAATCTGTGGTCTGGATGCCAAATGGGCTCCTGGAAATAGTTTGAAAACTATCTCGGAAGAAAACGGTTAATGTCACCTCAGGAACTGCAGAAATGAAGTGAATAGAAGGGCAAATTGTGCAGCAGGGCAAATATATTTATTTGGGCTAGTTTACCCTTCTATAGTTTTTAAGGTACAGGCACCGTCTGTACCAAGCTTTCTCCTATCATGCTGTCAACATGAATAATGCCTCTTTTTACACTTGAAAGCATTCCCGTTTGTAAAACTACATACATGGTCACATTACTCTTAAGCTATCACTATCAGTTTTGTCATCTATATGTGATAGCATTATGAACTGTGTCACACACGACAAAATGGAGGGATATGGAAATGGGAAACAAGAGTGAGACATCTGAAAAAGCCAAAATTTGTTCCTAAAAGTAAATGTTTTTGAGGGACACCGGGCAAATCTCACAGTTTCTTCCACAGGCTTCGTGATGCTTAATCAGGTATTACATCAATATATTAGATGATGTACGCCTTCCTAGCTTATCAACCATTTCATCCATAGTCTGAAAATATTAGAGTTCCAGATTGCATTCACTTTCAATAATGTCCTATATTAAATCACTCTGTCTTGTTCATATTTCATGTTTTGCTTTTTCCATTTTCTTTAAGATTATGTAGAACTTTTGAATACTCTATTCACAACTATTTTTTCAAAAGACCAATCTTTTAAATTTGTTATATTTCAATTACTTTCCCTTTTACTAATGATTCATCCCTGTCTTTTATTCACTACCTCTTTCGTATTCTCTTAAGTTTATTCTGTGGCTCTTTCATTATTATATCGTAGTATTATTTTCTTGACCATGTAATGTGCTATTTATTTTAATAAGATGTGCATTTAAAGCTATGACTTCCCAAGAATATGACTGAGGCCTGTTCGGTAGGCTCCAGGAAATTGTCTGAGAAATGCCTTTTAATGTAAATAGTCTAATGGAATGGTTCAGCAGAGTAGAGTAAAAACATTTAGGTAATTTCTCCCTTAAACATAGAGTGTTTCCTTTAACTGCAACAGGTATCCTAATTAACAGTCGCCGATTTGAGAAATATGTGTAAAATATACTTATGTCAACTATTCAGGAATTAGCACGTTACTGTTGTTGAACTTCAAACCCAAGCATCTAATGTATCAAGGCAGAAACCTCTAATACGTAACCTATGGTGTGGTTAGACGTGACTATACTAGATGAGTCTTCGACCTAGTTACATGCAGTAGCTCATGAGGGCAGGGAGCATGCTTAGCAGAAGCATCTTACAGCCACCTTGAGCATCACTGACCTACATGCATTCTGTCTACTTCATTGGCCACAGAAATCTGATGATCTCTTGCCATTTTATTATTCAGTCATTCAAAGCTTCACTGTGGGATCCCTTTAAAGTGCAATTATTCTTTAAGAGTCAGAGAATGCAGTATTTGACAAAATTCAAGATCACTCACACAGGGCTCCATACCGGAAAACAAACATCAAGCAGAGTGCCCGCTCATTTTCTTAGGGGCCATGAAATCTCAAGTCACACATTATAATTGGACTGAAGCTGCTTGTTATTATAAACAAATCATGAAAATCAGAATATCTTTGTCATCTGTCTAACAGAACCAGAGCATGCAGAAATCGGCACTGAAATGGATTTTAATCTATCTGATGTGCATTCACTCTTTTCAATAAGACCAAGGATGTGTGTGGAATCTATACAATTCATCCAGAGTCTCACAAATTATATTAGAGCTGGTATTAGAATCTGCTTCAGGACTCAGCATATTTCACACAAACTGGTATTGCAAATGCATTATGCATTTGTTAAAAGCAGAAATTAGAAAAGTATCTGAAAATTATTAGCTGTTGATTATACACAAAACTAAGAAAATGTAGTCAGATTTGATGATTCAATATGGCTTTGACCCAGTTTGTTTCTGTATCTGATAGTGTTTAAGTCTTGCAGTCTGGCCTTTGGGTCTGAAGGACGTTTCAGAGAAAGTATGCATTCGAAGTGTGTTTTTAAAATGGCAGCAATGTTATGCCTCTATTATCAAAAGTATAATATTTTGTAAATGAGAAAGCACATAACTTTGCATCTTGATGAATAACATACCTGTTTCTGGCATTTCACAGGGTTCTACTTTTGATATAATCTTCACCTTGATGCCAGGACGAAACACCAGAGTCATCCCAGGTCTTTCACTGGCGCAGTTCTTGCAGATCACCTTCCATTTCATGCACTTTGAAATACAAAGGTTATCGATTTAAGCAGTCCAACATGAAATACGAATAAGGAAATGATAATATTCTTTTCCTTAGCATTATGAAACAAAGTCTGGGCTGGGCAAGATGGCTCATGCCTGTAATCTCAGCACTTCGGGAGGCCAAGGTCACTTGAACCCAAGAGGCGGAGGTTGCAGTGAGCCAAGATCATGCCATAGCAATCTAGGTTGGCTGACAGATGAGATTCTGTCCCAAAACAAGAAAAAAATAAAAATAAAATAAAAAATAACTGTGTCAGTTAGCATGGTAATGAATGCTGTGCAAAGTTGCTACAACTTTGTTTTTCTGCTTTATAATACCCTATTTTATTTTAATTGTTTTTTGAGTCAGGGACTTGCTGTCATCCAGGTTGGGGTGCTGTAGCACAATAAAGGCCCACCGCGAGCCCAAATGTCTCAGGTTCAACAAAACCTCCTGTCTCAACATCCCAAGTAGCTGAGTCTGCAGGTGCGCCCCACTACCAGGGCTAATGTTTGTTTAGTTGGTTGGTTGGTTGGTTTGAGACAGGATTTCTCAATGTTGTCCAGGCTGGTGTTAGACTCCTGGGATCAAGGGATTTGCCCCACTCAGCCTCGCAAAATTTTTGGATTACATTCATGAGCAACCACTCCTGGCCTAATGTCTTATTTTAAATTACAATCTAAATATAAATTAGACCACACCTAAATTTCCTAGACTTTACCATTGTGTATTATGAACAGCATGTATCAACTATGAAATCTGAAAGTCAGCCACATGACTACCACTTTAATCATAAATGAAATGTAATTTTCCAAAGAATTAGATCAATGTACTGGTGCGCCTATGATAAATCTTACACTTGTGAGACCCATCCATTGTTGAGGTAACCTGGAATTATTTGGATACTTCATTAACATTATGCTATGCTTAGGTCCAAGAACCATATATGTAACTTTCTATAAATGAATCTCATTAAAAAAAATGTACCAGAAATAACAGGAAAATCACTGTCTTGAAGTGAGAGTATGGAAAGTAGAGTGCAAAGAAATTAATGGGCACTGTTGACAGTCATATCTGGAAACATCTTAATGGTGAATTGCTAAAATAATCGACGGCCCAAATTCTGTCAATGCTTAGCTTGAAAATGTTATCTGTTGAGGATACATTTTCTGGCTCAGGATAATCTTAGTTAGAGTTTTCTAAATGTGAAAGTATTTAAACAACTGTTGGAACCCCCTTAAAAAAATCATACTAATATAAGCTCCTTGTATGCCAGTGTTCTGAGTTATCCAACTTTTATCAAACATACTGTCAAAAAGACAGATCAGAGGAAACAGTGGCTGCCATTCATTGAGCTCTTTTCTAGAGTTACTACTGTGGGAATTATGGAAAAAATATTAGAGAAAGTAATAGAACATAGTCTCATACCCTCTTGGAAGGCCTAAGGGTTTTTTTCTATACTTCTTGGCTGAAGGCAGCCTAAATCCCCTTCACAGTTGGTTAATAAGTAAAGAAAACAGCTAGGGTATGTGGGGGAGTTAACTTAACTAACTTGTTTGCCCATGTGGTCTTAAAACTAACCTTTGAGCCGCATGGCCCTCTCGGGAGAGGTCAACCAGGGATTTTACCCTCTAATGGTGTTTGGTTTGTGCGTCCAAATCTGTCCTTTAATCTCTTCACTCAAGAGATTGGTGTTGACTCAGTCTTTGTCAATTAAACATTACTAACTAAATGCAAGTCTCTCTCCCTGGTGGTGGCTGGTGGCTACTACCTCTTTACAGCACACTCCAGGGTGCCTGTAGGCGGCCAGGGACCCTCAGCTGAACTGGCAAAGCATAATATCTGTGTGTCAGTGTACTTTACTCATACTATCCTGCTTCACTGAACTGTTTTTTGTCCTAAGCCAATACTGAAGTACTTACAGCACAGACACAATAAAGTATTATGCATCTTAAGCAAACCACTCACTTTCTATTATTACAACATGGATTGTAGGAGGAACAGAAGAAACCTTTCAACAAAATATGAATTCCTTCTCCATGAGTCAAGTGTTCTGTGTAAGCCTCAATCTCTGAGCCTCCGTTTTCTTATTTATAAAATGGGGCTAACATCCCTTTGCCAATTGGCCATATTCACAGTGTTATAAAGCTGGGTGACTTGGCACTCCACGTGCTATTAAAGGGTACTCACAACACTGTGGACACTATGGCTGAGAAGACCATACAGCGACATTCTAAGAAGATCAAATTAAACTAGTGAACTAACTAACGTACATTCTTATACACCAAATTAAATGGTTTTAAGTGATTTAGTAAGGACTGTATTTTCAAGCATACGAAATCCACCTTGAAGAAAAAGAGAAGAGTCATTATATGCAGAAACTGCATGAAGCGGCAAACTATAATCTCCCCTTTCCAGCCAACTTTGAGCAAATGTTCACTATCTTTTCCTAATGTTTTTTTCCTCCTGTTACCACTCATGGCATAACGCGTGAGGCACACATACACCTCCTCCTGACCCATAGACACTCTTTCCTTCCCTTCCCAGTACCTTGGGAAGGGAAAATCTGATCGTGTTATCTCTCCCGTTCAGGCGTAAGATCCCAACGTTCCGTTGGTGGTTCCTTTTCTTGGGGGTCTCCATTACTGGGCTCATGGGACTTGATGTCTATGTGTCTGCCGATAAAAAGTTTTGTTATTAATACATGTCAATAATATAAATATACAGGATACATAGATATTGCTTATCACAAGTATATCTACAGACATTTCTCCAACACTACCCCATATACTTGTTCTTCAAATGTTATTCTTTCCTCAGAGAGGTTACACCAAGGCAGTTATCCTCAAGGACTTTGGAAGCCGTTTTAATCTATGTTGGGATGAATGTGTGTAACCTGTTATGAATAAGCATGAGGAAAAAGTATGGACAAAATCTGGGAACACATGATCATCCATCCATACAAAACTCAAATATAATCCTCTGGACTAGTCTTTCCTTCATGAGATACCATGGTCATTTTTTATCAGCATGAAAGACCATTATCAGTGTATCTGTACTAATCTAACAACAGATCAGAAAAATCACTTCCTGCTAAGAAAAAACATCAAAGGTTAAGACATTCATTCACAAGTAGAGGTACAGTGAGATCAGGAGGCTGTGGACTTCTTCTGAGTATAGGCCTATATGTTGATCTTCCTCACCAACACATATTTCACTCTGCAAGCATGACAGTGTGAATGGGAAAATGCACATGACAGGACAACTGTATTTGACAAATTTCATGGTCAAATGTTAACCTGGTCATTTTTTTAAAAATTTAGAAACACTCTGAAAGTCCAAGTGTGTGTGACTTTTAAATCCACTGTGTGCAAAGTCACTGAAGTTGATCCAGCTAGATGAGTAACGTCTTAAGGCTCCTGGCAAAAGACACAGGATGTTTCCCATGAAGTTGGTTTTACAACTGGACACTTCCTCAGGGAAACAAGTACGAAATCATAGTTAGAGAATTGAAACTGCAGTGACCGGGCGTGTGCCTGTAATCCCAGCTACTGGGGAGGCTGAGGCAGGAGAATTGCTTAAACCCGGGAGGTGGAGGTTGCAGTGAGCCGAGATCGTGCCACTACACTCCAGCCTGGCGACAGAGTGAGACTCCGTCTCAAAAAAAAAAAAAAAAATGCAGTGACCACGAATTTTGTCACACACTCATTTTCTAGGCCTACTTCCTCACAACAATCACATTTTCAGCAACTCAGAGTCCCACCCACTAGAATCTCCACAGTGGAGTTCACAAGCTGCCACATAGCATTCCTACGCCAGGCACTCTACAGACCTCGGGGCTGCGGTCACTAGCCCCAGTATTACCCGTTTCTCGGTCCGTTCCCAGTATTACCCGTTTCCCAGTCCGTTCCATACCACTCACGCCGTCCCTCCCCGGTCACCTATGAGAAGTCTAGAATCTTCTGTGACGGTTCCAGGAGCTTCCGGGACTCAGATACCTCCAGCGGCACCCCAGCATCGCCCCAGCTTCACCTGAGCCCCTCCACTCTTCGGCCCTCCTTCCTCCTTAGTTACGGCCCGGACAAGACAAGACAAGACAAGCCCATGGCCATGGCGCCGTAACAGAAGGACGACGACTTTAAGGCCCTTCTCATTCGGAGTCACCAACCTCCCTGCTCAACCCTCCTCTGGAAGCCCGCTGGCTCCTCCTCACTCTCACTCACACTTCAACTGTCAGTTGGATTAGCTTGTGGACCTACCAGCTGCGTCGCAGTAAGAGACAAAAAATCCACACTTCAGGATCCGGAGCTGCACTCTTACACGGTCTTCACCAAATGGGTAAAGGGGCCTATGGGAAGATGCCCAGTGAGCATGCGCACTGAGTCGGGAGTCCCAGGAGCATGCGCAGTGAGGTCCCCTCTTGCCTTAAGGGCTATGGTGCCTTCCTTGTCCTGCCTCACTGTGTCCTGTGCTCCTTCCCAGGTCCTCTCTAACAACTTTGGAATCCCTCCTCTCTGTGTGTGAGGTTTTTTGTTTGTTTGTTTTTTGTTTTTTTGCCTCCAGGACTCAAATACTTGATATAATGTCACCTTTCAAAACTCACTCCATGCTAACCTGACCCTCCTCCTCTCTATGGCCCTCTTTCTTCCCGTGCCTGGGACCCCACAACGGCAAGGCCATGGCGGTATCACTGACTGTTAGTAGAACGATGATGACCTCAGAGGCCATGGACCAAGTGGCTCAACCCACAGGAAGTCCTCCCACTCCCCCTTACACTCACTCACACTTCAACTTCTGATAGGACTAAGCCGCAGACCTAATGGCTACATCGTAGTCAGCAAGAAAGAAGGAAGTCACGACATCTCCCTTTACAGCTATGCAGGGACAGAAGGCACACGGCAAGGTGCATGGGCAGCAAGGACCATGCACAGAAAGGGACAGGCAAATTGAGCCAGGGACTTTGCAGGTCAGGGTAGGGTGTTCCACTGCCACCAGACTCACATCCACAGGACATTTGTAGTAGAAGAGACCTGAGAGCTATTGTTTCCCTTTGTCTCATCTCATGTATTCAGATACGTTGGGAACAGACAGTTCTTAGTGGAGGATGTGTCTCAGAAAGACGTTTAGTGGAAGAAATAAATTATTTTCATGTCTTCATTTATAAATCCTGTTTTTTTCTTTCAGACAGGGTGTCACTCTTTCACTCAGGCTGGAGGGCAGTGGCATGACCATACCTCACTGAAGCCTCCATCTCCTGGCTCAAACAATCCTCCCAATGTAGCCTCCCCAGTCCCTGCTACTACAGGTGCAGACACCACATCTGGGTAATTGCTTTATTTATTATTTACATACTGGTCTCACTGCGTTGCCTATGCTGGTCTCAATTTCCCGGGTTCAAGCGATCCTTGGCCAGTATTATAAATGCTTTTGTTAATCGCTTTGTTCTCTGGTTCTGGGTTTTCTGCCATGCTTCCAATGGATGTAATTGAATACATTTTCTACAGACTAAATACATTCACACCTGTTTCCTTTTTTTCTTTTTCTTTTTCTTTTTTTAGGTTGTGTTACTTCACATATAAATCTCTGGACTGGTAACTGATTTGCCTGAATATACCTGTAGGTCCTTCAGACAGTGTATGTTTCAGCAATACCCAGAGATTCTGATCGTAGGCTCTAGGCTCAGTTATGACCAGAAACCAAGTCCTGCCAGTCTTCTACCTCAAATACATGTTTGTGTATTGACCTGATCCCTTGGATAAGTTTCCCAGACTGAAACCATGGTATCGTAAAGCCAGATGCTTTCTTGAGGGGATAGAGTAACATCCATATTTTCAAACGCTGCACAAATAATTAATGGATGAAAAAAATGTATGCAATAATGTAAAGCAGAACAGTAGGTATTTGATTAATACAGGGTCACCAAATTTTGCTTTCACAGGTCTGGTCGTAAATATTTCATTCTTTGTAGGTCCTGTAGTTTTGTGACATGTTGTTAGAAATCATACTTTTAAATAGAAAAAAATGTGTTTATCTCAATGACTATGCAAAACAACACATGGGATGTATTTAGATCTCAAGCTGTACTCAAGCCTCTGGATTATGTTTTACTTCAAATATTGGAATGCTGTATTTTTGTACCAGTAGTCAAAATAGCAACAAAGGAGAGATCTACCGCCAGGTGAGATTTAGAAAGCCTCAAGAGAAAGTCACTGTAGCCCTGAGGATGAGAAAAAGCCTAATAATCTATAAGTTTATCTTTTGTTTTGATTTGTCTTTAGATCATGAGGGACCTAGGTAACAAGGCAGCCTTGGAAACTGATACAAAAGGGTGACCAGTCCCTCTGAGGAGACATGAGACACACAAACCGCATTACCTCTGGCAGAGCATGTGTGGAGGTGACAGTCTTAAGAAGGGCTAAGGAAGAAACCACTGAATATGTAACAAATTCATAAAGTTCAAACACAGAAAATTGAGAGAACTGGAATCCTGGGAGGTCTCAGACACAAGTGGAGTTCACATTCACAGGCAGAAAAAGATTCTCTCTGAAAACAGCATCAGAGTCTATAAGAAATAAAAAGCAAAAACAAAAATAACAGATGCTGGTAAGTTTGTGTAGAAAAAGCAACTCTTGCACCCTGTTGGTTGGAGTATAAATATAAATAAGTTCAACAATTTTGGACAGGAGTGTGGCAATTCCTCACAGACCTCAGAACAAAAATACCATTTGACCCAGCAATCCGATTGCTGTGACTATATACAAAGCAACATAAACCTTTCTATTAAAAAGACACGTGCACACATATGGTCGCTACAGCCCTTTTCACGATAGCAAAGACATGGAACCCACCTAAATGTCAATCGATTATAGACTGAACTTTTTTAAATGTGGTACATATACAGCATAGAATACTATGCAGCTATAAAAAGAGTGAGATCATGTGCTTTGCAGGAACATGGATGGAGCTGCAGGCCCTTATCCTTAGCAAACTAATGCACGAATAGAAAACCCAGTACCACATAAACTGACTTATAAGTGGGAGCTAACAGATGAGTATACATGGACACCCAGAGAGGGCCGCCACACCTGGGCCTATAAGAGGGTGGATGCTGGGAGGAGGGAGAGGATCAGGAAAAATAAGTAATTGGAACTGGCCTTAATACCTGGGTGACAAAATAATCTGTACAACAAAACCCCTGACATGAGTTTACCTATATTACAAATCTGCACATGCACCCTCAAACCTAAAAGAAAAGTTAAAAGAAAACTCACAAAAAAATGTGAACTATTCTGATCTTTCTATTTTAAAAATATCAGTTCATTTCTTTTTATAAAAATAAGGAAAGAAGGAAGGGCGGGAGGGATGAAGGGAGTGAGGGAGGGAGAGAGAAAGAAGGACAAAGGGAGAGAGGGAGGAAGGAAGGAAGGCAGGGATGGAGGCAGAGAGGAAGGGAGGGAGGGAGGATGAGAGGGAAGGAGGAAAAATTAGGAAGGAAGGAAGGGAGAGAAAAGTAGGGCTGAACAAATGTTTCTGTCTCTAGCCAAACGGCTAAGTATACTTTAGCCACTTAAGTGACAAATAACATAAATCGGAGGATTTTAATCATCTCCACATACAGCCTTTCAAAATTTATTCCAGCTGTTGTTTCTAAGCAATTAAAACCTGCCTTGGCCTCCATTGAATGAATCCATGTATTCGGAAGGGCACCTCTCCCCTGGATTAACAGCCCAGCTGAGAACCAACACAGACTGGTTAGTTTAGGAAGAAAAAGAAAAGAAAAATGCAGGAGACCAACATTTCCTCCCCCATTATGTTGTTTTCTTTACTTTTCCTCCTTAATCTACAGAGGGATATTTGAATCCCCAAATTTCAAAGATACGAGAGCTCTGAGAGCTCATCCTACATGATTGTTTTTCAAAGAATTTTTAGCAACAGAGTACTTTTGTGTAATGGAAGTTTATCCAAACCCCTAGTGTAAAAAATGGGGGGATAAAATATATTTTTCATATAAATGTACCACTTTAGTTTCAAGATATGCTTCTATGAAAGCTGTCAAAGAATCTGATTGAGGTTCCTTTGAAGAAACTAGCAAGTTATTCTGTGGATTTCTGCGTAACACTTTAGTTCTATATTAACTTCTGCATCTAATTTTTTGGCATTTTCATTGTTGTGGCACAGTTGCAAGAAGATGTTGATTTTTGCAATATGTTTCGCAGTAATCTACATCTAGAAAAGAAGAACCGCACTGTAAAAATAAATAAGTTGTAAGTAAATGATGGAAGAAGATTTGTCCTGCAAATAGTAATCACAAAAACAAAAAGCGTCAGATTAACACCTCACAAAGCACAATTTATAGTAGAGACTTTTGTTTCTGTAATTTAGGTTCTGGGGTACATGTGCAGATCATGCAGGATTGTTGCATAGGTACATACATGGCAAGGTGGTTTGCTGCCTTCATCCCCCCATCACCCATATCTGCTATTTCTCCCCTCATTATCCCTCCCCAACCTCCCCACACCCCGCTGTCCCTCTCCTAGCCTTCCCCTACTGACCGAAGTGTGTGATGCTCCCCTTCCTGTGTCCATGTGTTCTAATTGTTTATTACAAGGGACAAAGTGGGATATTACATTAGAATCGTAGAGAAGTGCTATGATACAGAGGACAGAAACACCATGAATATATGTGCGCCTTCAAAATGCATGAGAGAAAACTGATACATTACAAAAAAGAAATAAACACATGTACATTTAGTAGAAGACTTCAACATTACTCCCAGCAATTGGTAGAAAAAGTGTACAAAACAATCAGGATGTATAAATGCAGAAGGCTTGAACAACACTATCAAACAACCTGGCCTAATTGATATTCTTAGACCAACAGCAGCATGCACATTCTTCTCTAGTGCTCATGGAATGTTCACCAAGATAGACCATATTGTGGACGAAAAAACTGATATCGACAAATTCAAAAGGAAGGAAATGTTATAAATCATGTTCTATAACCAAAAATAATTGAAATGAAAATTAGTTGTAGAAAGTGGGGTACTAGGAAAAAATAATGTGGCCATTGAAATTAGACTCTGTTAGTGTACTTTGTGTACTTAGTGACAGTTTATTCTTTCAGGATTAATTACCCATGGGCTCATCAGCACCTTTGCAAATAAAGGGGGAAAAATCACATGGCATCTACGAAGTGGAAAGATCAGGAAGTACAGGGAGACCACAGCACGATGGCGCTCCTCTCGTTTCAAATAGTCTATGTGGTGAAGTACCCGCATCCCTCCCTCTTCCGTCAATATTCTCGTCCTAACCTGACTGTTCCCTCTTTAGGTGGGATTTTCTAAATAGGATTGTCGTCAAGTGTTGGTGGGGATGTTGCCTTTTGAGGGTATCCATCATCGGTCATCTTAAAACAAAAGATGAATGAAGTGGAGAGTTTTATGATCTGTTGTTAAATGCCCTGCTTTTGGGTGTGTGGCTCTCAGCAGTCCCACAGCAGCTGTCTCAGAATGTTGGTCCTGATGCCGCCACAGCTGCTGTTGCAGAGCCAGGAGCTCCTTGTGCTTTTGTGTCTTCTGCTTAGATTTGCAGCCATGACTCTCCTCTGCTCACCCCATTCTTGGTGGAATCTGCTGAGTTGCCTGTTTTCTTCCAGTGTTCCCTGAAAGCCAGTTGTGTATCCACATTTCAGAGGGCCTTTAGGGATTCCATCCTCACTACATCAGTTCCTGTCTGATGGTCACGTACTTACCTTCTTGGAGCCCCCATGCGTGTCCTCTTCAGTGGCGCTGTGAAGAATTCCACTTAAGTATAGATCTCATTCTGATGCTCATTAGGCTGCTTGGAAAGCTGACCATCTCATCTTTGGACACAGTACTTTATTCTTTTTGTGTACTTTGAAGTCTGATGCTATTTTGTGAATGATGTGGACCCTTGCGCTAACAGGTGATTTTACATATCCTGGTGAATTCAACTCTGGAAACAAGTTGACGATGTCGTCATGTGATCTGTATTTGATGGGTGAGGAAACTGATACCCATAGAAGTAGAGTAGTTTTATTAACTCCATACGAGCTCATAACGCATTTCATATCTCAATCTAGAAGTTCTCCTCTAAGGTTCATGCTGTACACTAGCATGCAGTACGCATACCGGTGAAAATTAGACTATTGTCCTCTTACCAAATGGGGAACTAATGTCATGGCTGGATAAAGACACTTGTAAAGAAATTGCACTTGAAGGTTGTGTAGCTCATTATTCCAGTAGAAAAGCATGGAATTTAGCCAGTTCATAGAGCGAACAGGAAGCTCAGAGTGTCCTACAAGAATGGGGATTCCTTGGAAGTGAGGTTCACCTTGACTAAGAAGATGACTCTAATGTGGTCAAAGGCAATTGCCCAGGGCCTCAAGAACAGCACCAGGAAGAAGAGCTGGGTCTGCTGGGATCATGGGGGTCCTCCCTCCTACCTGAAAATCTGCTGCTGCCTGCCGGCCCTCTCAAGGTGTCTACCTCTCTGGGTTCCAGCACCTAAAGCAGGCAAAACTGGAAGGATGCCGATTTCTCTATTCTGTGCCGGACACGTCTCAGAGAAACATGAGCAAGGGGAACTAAGAGAAAAAATGCAAATTCTGTGTCAGGCCATTCAGCGTTTGGCTGGTGCCCTGGGGAGCATATGCATTCCAAGAAGAATGAAGGGAACCAAACCTGAAGGGAATGACTGTCAGACCTGCCTCTTGGACCTAGAGAATGACTGCCCATGCAGGTTCATGACATGGACTTGCCTTTAAAGGTGACTGCAGATAAAGGCAGAGGGATTTCTAACCCTGATAGTACACGGCCAGTTGTTCTACAGGGGAAAGCCACATCCAGTGGTGAGATGCTGCTCAAACTGGCCCACACCACACTCCACTGGATGAAGAATAAGCCTTCTTTCTGGGTGAAAGGAGAGGGTGAGAGAGAAGGGAGTGTCTGCAAACGCATAAGATGCCTGAAGATCCAGATGACACCCCTTGCTGGTCAGAATATTAAAGGTTAATGTTGTGGAAACAATGACCCTCAAGCAGATCAGTTTCAAAACAGGCTTCACCCATGCTTCCTCTGGACCTACCAGCAGAGAAGGCTGTCACCACAACATATACTGTGATTGTCTGGCAGATACCGTAACTCAGACAGATTTAAGAAATCATCACTACCAGTTGGCGAGATCCAGATGGTCACTGTTGTGCAGAGATAGCACTGTGCTTTCATCCAGCTTTCCACAGGGTGGCTACAGAAGTGGCTGCTGAGAAGTCCTCTAATAAAATGAATGTCTATGGCGGCAGACTCAAGGTAAAATGGGGAAGATTCCAAGCACTCAAGGAAAAACAAAAAGAGGACAGAACCACAGACTCTGGCATCCTGCCGGAGCCTATTCCAGTGCCGCCAGGAGCTCCTTCTCTCCCTGCAGCTCTGGTGCCCACTTTGGAGCTTCCATACTTGGAGTGACCCACCTTTTCTGACCTTTCTCAACCACATAATGCTCCTACCAAGGACAACAGACATAGGGATCTGGCCTCCTGGACCCTCACTTGCCCAGTTATTTCTTAGTGCTGTGAGCTGAAGAAGTTCCTCTATGGTGGCAGCAGGGCCCCAGGCATGTGATTGGCCTCAGGTCTGTGCCTCACTAATGATCAGGTGGTGACCACTCACAGTGCAGGAACCCAGCCATCCCTGCTCCCTTGAGTTGATGAGGCAGGGGGCTGGTCCACCTGCTCCTGGCCCACCCTGGCCAACATGGATGGTTGCTCTTTGAGCCTGGTAACATCAGTGCCTTGACTCTGCCAGGCATTCACAGGCACTGCGTATTCACACAGTGCCTTACGGGGCTTGCCTTGCCTGGGGCCAAAGTCTAGTACTGGCCAGTGCTCCAGGAAGCTCAGTCACCTGTGTGTTCATCTTAGCTGTTTCTGAACACCCATGGCTTACCTGGTTTCTTTTTTCCCAGGGCTTCGGTTGAATAAGGGCTCCGTGAGTCTAGGACATTTGCCATGTGAGAGAAGTTCTGTCACACGAGTAAGCAGACATGAGGACATGTGACATGGTGCTGGCTGGGGCTGTGTAGATTCCAGGCATTCTACATCCAGCAGCCTCTGAGGTCCCAGCTTACCAACTGATGTTGATCTCATATGGCCTAGTAGCTCTCCTGGCTATTCTGGAGCTGTACAGGTCGCTGTCCCCTGAGAAATGTCAGTTCCAGGTGCCACCATGCGAGGGGAGTGTCTGTGGTCCTACCTCAGGGTTTTTACTGGGCGGGTCAGGGTCTGGTTGTTGGAGTCCTGATTTGGTGGCAGGGTTTGGCCTGGCCATTGGTCCTGGGGCTTTCCTGGGCATAGGTGGAAGGAATATGAGTTCAGCATCCCTGCTTAAAGCTGCACTGTGAAAAGCCTGATCCCTGGATGTCCAAGTACATGGAGAGTTTTGGGAGAAAATGGCAACACAGAAATCACCCAAAATCCCATGGTCTATACTGAGATAGGAACAGACTTGCTGAATGCTGGGCTGCTAAACCCCAAGAGAGTGTCCTGCTGCCCTGGCCTCTTTAGAAGTCCCCTCATGCTGCTGGGTTATGGCCTCAGGGTCAGCTTCGAGACTTCTGGCACTGGGCTGGTGGGTCATGGATGGCCAGCGCATCCCCAATTGGAAAGGGTCTCCATGCTAAGGGATGCCTGCAGAGACCTGGGTGGCGGGACACTTGCTTCAGGCCCAGGACCTTCCTAGGGATCTTTGCATGTTTGGCTGAAAGGAAAGCAGATTTGGTCCACTTCTCCCCCAAGCCCATTTGTTTCCTTGCAATGCTGGGCCCCATTAAACCTGGGCCCCGGGAGTTTTTGGGGTCTCTAGTGGCCCATCCGGTCTGACATTAACAAAACACCACAGAATGCTGAGCCAACAGTGAGGGGTGTGTGCAGTCTGGGACATGGGTCCTCTCAGGGCACCTAAGGCTGCTCCTGAGACAGCCCGTCAAGGTTCAGGCTGGTTCGGGGATCCCTACCTCACACCTTCACCCCTGGGCTGCTTGCTGTGTGCTTCAGCCCTGGTCCAGAACTCAGATGGAGAGGCCTTACCTGTCACCCGGTCCCCTTGCCACCTAAAATGAGGATCTGTCTCCATTGCGTGTGAGATGCTCTTGGGCAATGAGACCCTTTGCCATCCCAGACAATCCATCCCATGCCATGAGTTCACACACTACAGTTCCTGCTGCACCCTTTCCCTGGATCCTCTCTGTGTCTGAGACACTGATTCTCTCCACTCCCTGGCTCAAGGCTTGCTGTCCTGACACCCATGGAGGCGTACTCGTGAGCGAGGAGCCCCTGCTATTCTCTGATGCTGTTGGTGCTCACAGATGTGGGTGTTGGCTCCCACACATGGGACCCACTCCGCCAGTCCCCACCAGGGTTCTTCTAGGCCAGGAGGGAAAGGTTGTGGGGGAGGGACTTGGAGGAGTCTTGCCCTCATCCCATGCCCTGTCACTGAGTGGGTCCAGCACGTGCCCTGGGGCCCAACTGGCCTGTTTTCAGAAACTCCCTTGAGAAGGAAGAGGAAAAGGAGGAAGGCCCGGGAATAGGGATGGAGAGTCCTTGGCAATCCCCATGATGTACTGTCTCAGAGGGTGACTCAATAGGCTGGAGTGCACATGGGGAGCAGGTCATAGTATGACCCTCTCAACCTGGGCCTGGAGGCCTGAAGGTACCTGAGCATCATGTGGTCCTCGAGAGCCCAGGCCTGAGACAGCGTGTCGTGAAGGAGCTCCCAGAGGCCAAACAGGGACAGCTTCAGGAGAAGGTCTAGGGATGGGACTGGGCATCAGGCCAGGTGAGGTCTCCTGGGAGAGGTCTCTGTGTTCACCCTGTTTCTGCCCTGGGCACCTCCCACTGGGCAGTGCTGGGCCCTTTTTGGATGCCACTGGGGTCCAGCTGTGCACTGGAGGCAATGGATACGGGGAAGGCCTGGGCAGGGAAGTACTCACCACACTCCTGTCTTTCATGTGAGTCGTGTCAGGGATGGGCTGAGTTTTCAGGACTCATGGTGCACTTTGCAGTCCACCAGGCCTGGCTTGGCTTGGCCTTCCCTCTGAGCCAGAGCAGAGGGTCAGGTGAAGAGTGCAAGTGCTGCCCCAAGGCCAGTTGGGGTCTGTCTTGTGTGCTCTCCCTGACACCCTAGGGCACATAGAGACCAGCTTCTGTGTACTTTGAATGCCGCTTATGTCCTGGCTGTGAGCATGTGCTCGCCCTGTACAAGGCAGATGTCCCAGAGCCTCAGGATGAGTCCAAAAGTGGTCTGTGGGGACAGCAGGCATGGGAGGACCTGGCCCTTCGAGGCTGAGAGCTTGTGGAGTGAGCAGAGCCTATTAGGGCCTCAGTCTGTAGTGCCTGGGGCCCCCACTGCACAGGATAAGACACCACTTCCCATTGAGGCTACATCAGACAAGGTCCTGCAGGTCCTCATTGGGGTGGATTCATCTCAGTGGGATGTGGGCTCTGGAAGAAGGGGCTCCCCAAGTTCTCTCCCAAGGTGAGTCCTGGCCCAGTCTGCACACAATGCTGGCCCTAAGCCCCAGCCTCAGCCATGGGATGTACCCTCTCAGGCAGGGCATGGTTTCTGTGCCCTGCAGGGATGTGCTTCTGCCTCGTGGGCAGAGCAGAGGAGCTGGATCCTTCGGGAGTGGACAGAACTCTGCGGCGGGGGAGCCAGGCATTGTGGGCAGCAGGGTTTCTGGCCTGAGGGTGTCTCCTGTGCATCCCTGCCCCCATCAATTGAGTGCTGTGGGAAGCATATTAAGATGGCAATCTGGGTGCACAACATTTCCTCGCCCTCGTGGATGGAGCAGAGGTGTTCAGAGCCCCCTTGGACTGCCCTGAAAGCCTCCCTATTCCAGGCCTCTATGCAGTCCTTTCCCAAGGCCAGAACTCCAGGCAGTAGGCTGCGCTGTCCCTATCTTCTCTAAGATGCCTACTTCAATCCAGAAATCTCCGCAGTCCCCCTCAGATGGGGACCTTCCATAGGCCTTCCTTGATGCTGTAGAGCTCTCAAAACACACATGGTTTCTGAAGGCGTGGCTCACGTCTGTTCATTCTGGTACACATACACTGAGGACATCTTGCTCTCCTCCATCATTTTCTGTAGAGCAGGGCCAAGAGGAGGAACCAGTTTTGTAACAGACTCAAGACTCGCTGCCAAAACAGCTGTCATAAGACAGCAGTTCTGCAAGAAAAGAACACTTTTTCTGCAGAAAACTCCTCCTTGTTTCCAAAGGCAGGGAAAGTCATCAGAGTCCAGTTCACCAGCAGAGCTCAGGCCAATGTCTGCCCAGGATTTGTGACTGAGCTTTTCTACCTCCTCAGGACTGACTTTCCCTCCAGCTGGATAACTGGGCTCCTGACACAGCATGGCCTGTCTGTCCTGCTCTGGCCATGTGTGGTGTGGCCAGACATGGTGTTTCCCTGGGTTCCTGGCCTTCCAGGCTGGATGATTCCTTGACATCCATCAGGAGTGAACACACTGGACCCCACACTCGTGGGGGGATTCCCTCATAGATCCAATGAGACATGTATGGACAAAAGAATGCTTTAATGGGACAGGCCTCAGGGTCACAGTAACAGGGATCAGAGACTAAGCATTCTTGAAGCCTCCAGCCTTTGGCTCCATGGTTCCTCAGGAGAGGTTGAGTCTACCTAGGAGTGAGCCTTCCTTCCAATGAATAAAGAGTGGACAAGTGCTAAAAAAATAATAATAATAGGGAGCGGGGGAAGATGGTGCTGTAGAAGCAACTCAGGATTGCAGCTCTCAGTGAAGACACAGAGGGTGAGTTCACACCGCATTTCCAGATGGATCTTTGTTGCCCACAGAACGAGGAAATTCCCAGGTGTAGGAGAGACACGGGATGCCAGCGCAGCTGTTTTGGCTGGTGCGGCCATTTCGGCCGGCGCCGCAGTGCAGCGGCACTCCGCACAAAACGCACTGCTCTGGGTGCCCTGTTAAACCGGCAACTGGAGATTTGGGAGGGCAGATTAGCATATTCATCTGATTAAATGGGACTTGGACAGTGAGCCAGGCCAGGAGATTCCTGGGAAGTGAACTGTGAGCTGGCGCAGTGGGTCACTGCATGGGAAATCACACAGATCCCATTGCCCTTTCAGCAGGTGACTGAAACACCTGGGAGAGAGTCAACCGTTCAACTTAAAAAAAAACAAAAGGGCCCTGAGGCAGGGAGCCAGGTGATCAGGCTCGACGGGTTCCAACCCCCACAGGGACAAACAAAACAGCGACTCGACATGCTCGGGGTTGAGAGTTTCACGGCGGGCACAGCTGAACCCAGGACCATGCAGCTCAGTGAGGGAGGGGCATCCGCCATTACCGAGACATTCCGCTCTTACTGAGGTACTCTCCCATTGCTGATGCAGCCTGCCATTGTTGAGGCAACCCACCATAACAGAGAGACTCTGCCAACACAGAGGCGGGCCAGCAGGGTGGAGCCCACGGCAGCAGGGCGGAGCCCATAGCAGCAGGGCAGAGCCCACAGCAACAGGGTGGACCCCATGGCAGCAGGGCAGAGCCTCGGCAGGCAAATAGTGACTAAACTGCCTCCTAGCTGGGCAGGACAGTGCAACAGATACTCATAAATAAAGCCCTAACTCCCTGAGACAGAGCATCTGAGGGATAAAAGGGGTTTTATGAGTTCTGCTGCAGCAGACCTAAATGTACTTGCCTAGCAGCCCTGAATGAACAACGGAGCTCATGGCTCATCACTTGAGCTCCTATAAAGTACACACCTTCTTCTCAAGCAGCTCCCTGACCCCCGTATACCCAAAGAGTCACCTCAAAAAGGACAGATCAGACTGACATCTGGCGGTCATCACTCTGGGACAAAGGTAGCAGAAGAAAAAACTGGTAGCATCCCTCACTGTACTGCAGCTGCTACAGGTGTAACCCAGGCAAGCAGGGCTTGAAGTGGACATCAGCAGTCTTACAGCAGAGGGGCTAGACTGTTAGAAGGAAAACTAAGAAACAGAAATACTTCATCATCAACAATCTGGGCCTCCACTCAGAGACCCAATCGAAAAATCAGCAACTACTCAGAGGACAGGTGGATAAATCCACAAAGATGGGAAGAAACCAGTGCAAAAAGGAGGAAAACACCCAAAAACAGAACACCTCGCCTCCTACAAAGGCCAAAAACTCCTCACCAGCAAGGGAACAAAGCTGGATGGAGAATGAGTGTGATGAAATGACGAAATCAGACTTCAGAAGGTGGGTAATGAGAAACTTCCGTAAGCTAAAAGAACATGTTCTAAATCAATGCAAAGAAACTAAGAACTTTGAGAAAATATTTGAAAAAAATATTTGAGGAAATGATAACAAGAATGGACAACTTAGAGAAGAATGTGAATGAATTGAAGGAGCTGAAAAACACAACACGAGAACTTCACGAGGCATGCATAAGTTTCAACAGCCGAATTGGCAAAGCAGAAGAAAGGATATCAGAAGTCGAAGATCAACTCAATGAAATAAAATGAGAAGGCAAGATTAGAGAAAAAAGTGAAAAAAGGAATGAACAAAGTCTCCGAGAAATGTGGGACTATGTGAAGAGACCCAACCTACATTTGATAGGTGTACCAGAATGTGACGAAGAGAAAGAATCCAAGCTGGAAAATACTCTTCAGAATATTATCCAGGAAAATTTCCCCAACCTAGCAAGGCAGGCCAATATCCAAGTCCAGGAAATACAGAGAACACCACAAAGATACTCCGCAAGAAGAGCAACCACAAGGCATATAATCATCAGATTCACCAGGGTTGAAATGAAGGAGAAAATGCTAAGGGCAGCCAGAGAGAAAGGTCGGGTCACCCACAAAGGGAAGCCCATCGGACTCACAGCAGATCTCTCGGCAGAAACTACAAGCCAGAGAGAGTGGGGGCCAATATTCGACATCCTTAAAGAAAAGAACTTTCAACCCAGAATTTCATATCCAGCCAAACTGAGCTTCATACCTGAAGGAAAAATAAAATCCTTCACAAACAAGCAAGTACTCAGACATTTTCTCACCACCAGGCCTGCTTTACAAGAGATCCTGAAAGAGGCACTACGCATAGAAAGGAACAACCAGTAGGTCAGAGAAGTTTGTTATTACCCATCTTCTGAAGCCTGTTTCTGTCAATTAATCAGACTCATTCTCCATCCAGCTTTCTTCCCTTACTGGTGAGGAGTTGTTATCCCTTGGAGGAGTAGAGGTGTTATGGTTTTGGGTGTTTTCATCAGTTTTGCACAGGTTTCTTCCCATCTTTGTGGATTTATCTACCTGTGGTCTTTGTAGTTGGTGACTTTCAGATGGGTTCTCTGGGTCGACGTCCTTTCTGTTGATAACAGTGCTATTTATTTCTGTTTTTTGTTTTCCTTCTATCAGTTAGGCCCCACTTCTATATGACTACTGGAGGTCCACTCCAGATGCTGCTTGCCTGGGGGTCACCTGTGGTGGCTGCAGAACAGTAAGGGTTTCTGCCAATTTCTTCTTCTGTTATCTTCATCCCAGTTGGATACTCGCCAGATGTCATTATGCTATGGGATACATAAAGATAGTAATGGGGCTACTGCAGTGAAGCAAACTAACCTATTATATCATCTCACAGTGACTTCTGTGTGACAAGAACAGCTAAAATCTACTTATTTAACCAAAGTGCCTAATATAATACATTAACAACAATCGTCATGTTGAACCTTAGATCTCTAGACTTGTTCATCCTACATATCTGCTACTTTGTATCCCTGGATGTTCTTCTCCCCATTTCCTCCCACATCTTCCCCTGTTCCTGATCACCACCAATTTATTCTCTATATCCCTATATTCTACCTTTTTCTTTCTCGCTCTCATTCACTTTCTTCACTTTCTCTTCCTTCCTTCTGTCCTTTCATTCTTTCTTTCTCTTGCTTCTCTCTCTCTCTCTCTCTCTCTCTCTCTCTCTCTCTCTCTCTCCTTTTTCTTTCTCCCCCCACCTTTTTTTCTGATTCCACACATCAGAGGGATCATGCAATATTTCTCTTTCAGTATCTAGCTTATTTCACTTGGCAGAATGTCCTCCACATCCATCCATATTGTGGAAAATGGCAGGACCTCATCCTATTTACTCCTGAATAACATTCTATTGTATAAATACACCTCCAAAACCTCTTACAGAAGCAATGTCACCAGTCATTGGAAGAGGGACAGCAAATGCTCTCAACATAAGTCCCTAGTGAAAGTCTAAGAAGGAATGGAAGCAAAGATGTTTGACTCTGGAGACAGGGCAGGAAACCCAGTTCACCCCACTAACCCACACTGATATAAAACAGAGGTCTACTCTTCTAGGAGAAGGAACAGAAAACTCCCACACAAGTTCCCCCAGTGAAACAGAGAAGAATTTGGCCAACACAAAGGGAGACTAACAGGAATGCTGAGAAAGTCCTGCCCCTGAGGGTTAAGCATAAAGGACTTGCCTAAGACTGAGGTTGAGCAGGAAAACTGAGAACCCCCCTGCCTCCACCAAGAGCAGCAGCAGTCACTCCCTGGGAGAGAGTCTATTGTGTCCCAGCTGTGTATACCATGTTGAGTGCCACATTACGAGTAGGATTGTAAGGGGTGGAAGGTATCGGAGTAACCAACAGCAAATCCATGCGGATATGCAGCAACCTCAATTCTTGCCTCCTCAGAAGACAGAGTTCCACCGAGGGGCACAAGGCAGAAGGAGAGCCAGAGGCAACTTTCAGAACAGGAGCAAAAGCTTATTAAAAAGTTTTAGAGCAGTAAGAAAGGAAACAAAACAAAGTAAGGAAAGAACACTTGGAAGAGGGCCAAGTGGGCAACTCGAGAGGTCAAATGCGTGGCATGACTACTTGACTTGGAGTTTTCTACGTTGGCATACTTCTGGAATCTGGTGTTACTTCTCCCCACCCCTGAGACCTTATTGAAAAGCTGCTGATCAGTTTCAAGTGTTTTCCATATATTGGGAGCCTGCCTTTCCCTGGTGCCGGCTATGACCAATTATTGTTTTAGAGAAACAACTAACAGCTGCCTGATCATCACCTGATGGTTGCCCAACACTCTGTGTGTGTGTGTGTGTGTGTTGCAGAGAGAACACAATTGAAGCCCAGCTCAGCTGCTGACATAATTGGCTCAAACACCAATGTTAATGCCCAGAAGAGAAGAAAAAAAAAAGAGGCATGTTACATACAGAAAAAAAAAAAACTTAAAAAGGGCAGTAGACTTCTTATCAGAAGCTATACAACACAGGATTCACTAATCAATTCTAGCATTTTCCAAGACATAAAAGTAAAACTAAAACTCTAAGCAACCAAGCAAACAGGCAAAAAGCTGATGATATTCATTGGCAACACATCTGCCCTACAAAACCTGTTAAAGGAAGTTCTTCAAGCAGAGGGAAAATTATATCAGAAGGAAATTTGGAACCACAGAAAAGAGTGAATAGAACAGGAAATGATAAAATTGTGGCTAAATCAAAATGCTTTTCTTATGAATAATCTCTTTAAAAGGTCATTGGCAGCTTATAGCACAAATAGTAACAATGTACTATGAGGTTTTTAGCATGTGTAGAATTAAAATGTAAGACAATGAGAGTATAAAGAACAGAAGGAAGAAAAGAGAAATAAGGTATTGTGATATTATTTGAAGGCTTACTCTGACTTAAAGGTAGAGATATATATCTCCTTAGAGCAATCCCTAGAAAACAAAAGTACATAACTAATAAGCCAACAGTGGAGATGGACAGGGTGTAGACCAAAATGTTAAACTGGTATAAAGGAAGGGAAGAAACAGGGAAAACAATAAAAAGCAGATGTGATAAAGAAACATATATAGAGCAAGTTGGAAGATTTAAGGTAGACTGTTTCCACATTAATTTGCTGACACTTGTGTGTTAAAAGTCAGAGTTTGGCCAGGCATGGTGGGTCATTCTTATCAGCCCTCTAATCCCAGCACTTTGGGAGGCCAAGGCAGGGGGATTCCTTGAGGCCAGGAGTTCAAAACCATCCAGGACAACATAGTGAGACCTTGTGTCTACAAATATGAAAAATACTAGCCAGGTGTGGTGATGCAGACCTCTAGTTCCAGTTTCTCTGGGGACTGAGGTGGGAGGATCACTTGAGCCCAAGAGGTCAAGGCTGCTGTGAACTATGATCACACCACTGTACTCCTCTCTGGGTGACAGAATGAGACCCTGTTTTAAATGTAAAAAGTTAAAGATTGTAAGCCTGGATGAAAACAACAAGAAGAATTATATGCTGTTAAAAAGAACCATAGTTTAAAAATAAATTACTTAAAGGATGGTAAAACTAAGTTAAATGTAAAAGGTTAAATGATATACCATGCAAATATGAATCACATAGAACCTGGAGATGCTCAATTAATACCTCACAATGCACAATTTATAGTGGAGATTATTACAAGGGACAAAGTGGGACATTACATTATAATCATAGAGAGATGCATTGATTTGATCAACAAAAACACCATGATAATGTATGCACCTTCAAAATACAAAAGGGAAAATCTCACACATGAGGAAGAAGAAATAAACATGTTTGTACTTACAGTAGAAGACTTCAACATCCCTCCCAGCAATTGGTAGAAAAAGTGTACAACAAAATCAATATATATATATATATGCAGAAGGCTTGAACAGCTGTATCAACCAACGTGGCCTAATTGATATTTACAGAACAACAGCAGAATACACATTCTTCACAAGTGCACATGAAATACTCACCAAGATAGTTCATATCATGGGCCAAAGAATAAATCACAATAAATTCAAAAGGAATGAAATGTTATGAAACATGTTTTGTGACCACAAAAGAATTGAAATAGAAATCAGTTGTATAAGATATCTGGGATCGAAGCATTTCCAAGATGGCGCCGTAGAAACAACACAGGATTGCAGCTCTCAGTGAAGGCGCAGAGGGTGAGTCCTAGGCACGTTCTCAGATGGACCTTTGTTGCCCACAGAACGGGGAAATTCCCAGGTGTAGGAGAGACATGGGATGCCAGCACAGCCAGTGTTTTGGCTCATGTGGCCAGTTCAGCCGGCACCACAGCGCAGCGGCACCCAGCACAAAACTCACTGGTCTAGATGCCCTGTTAAACCGACAATCTGAGATTTGGAAGGGCAGATTGACATGTCCATCTGACTAAACGGTACTTGGACAAAGAGCCAGACAAGGAGATTCCTGGGAAGCGTGATTTGAGCTGGTGCAGTGGGCAGCGGCACGGGAGATCGCACGGATCCCAGTGCCCTATCAGCAGGCTACTGGGGCACCAGTGAGAGAGTCAACTGTTCAAATTGTGGAGAAAAAAGAGAGAGAGAGAGAAGACAGACTCTGAGGCAGGGAGCGAGGTGATCAGGCTCGGCAGGTCCCACCCTCACAGGGACACGCAGGGCAGCAATTGGAGGCACTCGGGGTTGAGAGTTTTGCTGCGGGCACAGCTGAATCCAGGATGGTGCACAGCGGTGGGGGAGGGGCGTCCGCCACTAAGGATGCAATGCACCCCTACTGAGGTACACACCCAGTGCTGACGCAGCCTGCCATTGCCAAGGCAACCTGCCATAACAGAGAGACTCCACCAGCAGGGTGGAGCGCATCACAGTAGAACGGAGCCCAGCAGCAGCAGGGCGGACCCATGCTAGCAGGGCAGAGTCTCGGCAGGCAAAAAGTGAATAGACTACCTCCTAGCCGGGCAGGACAGTGCAACAGATACTCATAAAGAAAGCTCCAACTCCCTGAGACAGAGCATCTGAGGGGAACAAAAGGGGGTTTTATAAGTTCTGCTGCAGCAGATGGAAACACAGGTGCCCAACAACCCTGAATGAACAATGGAGCTCACACTCAGAACTGGAGCTCCTATAAAGTACAGACCATCTCCTCAAGCAGCACCCTGACCCCTGTATATCTAGAGTCACCTCAAAAAAGGACTAATCAGACTGATATTTGGCAGACATAATTCTGAGACAAAGATAGCAGAAGAAGAAACTGGTAGCATCCCTCACCCTTCGGCAGCTGCTACAGGTGTACCCCAGACAAGCAGGGCCTGGAGTGGACCTCAGCACTTGTACAGCAGAGGGGCTAGACCATTAGAAGGAAAACTAAGTAACGGAAATACTTCATCATCAACAGTCTGGGCGTCCACTCAGAGACCCAATTGAAAAAACAGCAACTACTTAGATGACAGGTGGATAAATCCACAAAGATGGGAAGAAACCAGGGCAAAAAGGAGAAAAACACCTGAAACCAAAACACCTCACCTCCTACAAAGGACCAAAACTCCTCACCAGCAAGGGAACAAAGCTGAATGGAGAATGAGTGTGACAAAATGACAGAATCAGACTTCAGAAGGTGGATAATGAGAAACTTCCGTGAGCTAAAAGAACATGTTCTAAATCAATGCAAAGAAACTAAGAACCTTGAAAAAAGATTTGAAAAAAGATTCGAGGAAATGATAACAAGAATGGACAACTTAGAGAGGAATATGAATGAATTGAAGGAGCTGAAAAACACAACACAAGAACTTCGTGAAGCATGCACAAGTTTCAACAGCCAAATTGACCAAGCAGAAGAAAGAATACCAGAAGTCAAAGATCAACTCAATGAAATAAAATGAGAAACCAAGATTAGAGAAAAAAGCACAAAAAGGAATAAACAAAATCTCCAAGAAATGTGGGACTATGTGAAGAGACCCAACCTACGTTTGATAGGTGTACCAGAATGTGACGAAGAGAATGAATCCAAGCTGGAAAATACTCTTCAGAATATTATCCAGGAAAATTTCCCCAACCTAGCAAGGCAGGCCAATATCCAAGTCCAGGAAATACAGAGAACACCACAAACATACTCCACAAGAAGATCAACCCCAAGGCACACAATCATCAGATTCACCAGGGTTGAAATGAAGGAGAAAATGCTAAGGGCAGCCAGAGAGAAAGGTCAGGTTACCCACAAAGGGAAACCTATCAGACTTATAGCAGATCTCTCAGCAGAAACCCTACAAGCCAGAAGAGAGTGGGGGCTGATATTTAACATCCTTAAAGAACAGAACTTTCAGCCCAGAATTTCATATCCTGCCAAACTAAGCTTCACAACTGAAGGAAACATAAAATCTTTTATGAACAAGCAAGTACTCATAGATTTTATTACCACCAGGCCTGCTTTACAAAAACTTCTGAAAGAAGCATTACACACAGAAAGAAACAACCGGTAATAGCCTTTCTAAAAATATACCAAAAAGTAAAGAGCATCAATATAAAGAAGAATTTACATCAACGAATGGATAAAATAGCCAGTTAACATCAAATGGCAGTAATCCTAAATTTAAACTGACTAAATCCCCCAATCAAAAGATACAGCCAAAACCTAATGGTATACTATATCCAGACCCATTTTATATCCAAAGATACACAAAGACTCAAAACAAAGGGTTGGAGAGATTTACCAACCAAATGGAGAGCAAAAATAAATAAATAAACAAAGAGCAGGAGTTGCATTTCATGTATTTGATAAAACAGATTTCAAAGCAACAAAGATAGAGTGGTAAAAGGATCAATGCATCCTAACACCCAGATACATAAGACCCATAAAGAGATTTAGACTCAACGAGACAGAAAATTAATAAGGATATCCAGAACTTGAACTCAGATCTGGAACAAGTAAACTTAATAAGTACTTATAGAGCTCTCCACTTTA